>JANHAO010021612.1:0-12452 GCA_026873985.1 Saraca asoca | reverse complement strand
GAATCTATTTGTTCTAAAAAGATCTCATTCAAATCTATTCAATTAATAATCAAAAGGTGTATACATTTCCCCAACGGGATAAGGGAAAGATCGAATTCATTTCCGCTATATAAATTGTTCACCACGTTTTTATCAACTATACCTGTTTGGGACCATCATCAACATTAATCTTCAAGCTGTTAATCCCTTGGACTGATTACAAAGTTTAACCTTACATAGAAGACACAAAAATTTCACAGAAAAGAAAAACAAAAATGTGTTGCTGCTCTATCTGAAACTCCCTCCAAAACACTCTCAAAAACCCTCTGTAAAAACTAAACTGAAGAGTGCTTTCGAGAAAAAAAAAGCTAGCTACTGGTTGGTGGAGTAGGAGCAATCATAAAAGGCCGGTTGCTTGCTGCCATCCTCTAATGCCACTCCTTTTGCATGAATTGTGCCATTACAAACTACTTCTCTGGTTTTTTACTGACTTCTTGACTTACAGCTAGTTGAGTGTGGAGCTGGTGGAAGGGATAGTCATTGGGCTTAAATTTCATGTCAATTGGGGCCTAAAAATCACATTCTACAGAGGCCCATTTCATCAGTGTTCTGCCTCTGTTTTGCAGCTCAATTTGCATGCCTAAGATGATGGATTCAAGTCTAGAAGTCTTCATAAGAATTGTATCCTTGTGTCTCAACTTCTATTTGGGCTTAGTTTGACCTCATTTAGACTTCTACAACTCTAGATATTGACTAATGAGTGCTCAGAGGTCGGGTTGCAAGAGACAAAACTGAGACAGCATTCCAGTTTTAGTTTGAGCTCCAATTTCAGATATCCAATTGTGAGATTTAGCCTTGGAGGCCTTCATGGAATTGTAAAGTTATGTCTTAGCTTTCTTCCAAGATAAGAATCACATTAATTGGACAATCGTAGCTTAGGTTATAGCTAAATATAGAAAGTGCTCAAAAGGCCAAGTGCTGTAGTATTTTCTATAATGATTCCAATTGATACCACACCATGAATATATAATAGCACAACTGAAATAAGTCAATTTAGACCTTAAAAATCTTAGTGAGAGGACAATTAAATGAGTAAAATATTTTGTTACAATTACCCTTTATACTCTTCTCAATATACTGAGAAAGATCTATATGGTCATTTAAAAGGAAAAAAGAAAAAGAAGTTAACCTTGCAAAATTATTACATCAGTTTTATTCTGAATGGGAAATGGCTTTCATGACTTTTTATAGATTGCATTTGATGAATTTCGATGAGAAATGGTTACATTCAAAGTTTCGCTTTTATTACGTAAATTACAAGAAAAATCTTATATGTATTCATAACCACTCACCACGTGATACAAAATAGGGCATGCGTGACCAAACAATCTATGCCAAGAAAACATAGCCTAAAAATAAACCCTAACCATAAACATTTCTAATAATCAAACTAAGAAAAAAAAGTGGAAAAAAAACTAAACTCTAAAATGCAAACTATTAGCAAAATACAAAGCATAAAAAGTAAAAAATATATATATATATTAACATAACTTGGCAAGGAAGAAACAAATACAATGTAAAAAGAATGAAGTTTCATACCTTGATCAGAGACAGGCTTGAAATGCGATGTTCCAAGACAACGAAGAAGAAAGCAATAACTATTTAAGAATAATATTAGGTAAATATTTCAAACAGGGGAAAACAAGTGAGAGTAATGGAAGAACTGGCTTGTTACATGAGAAGCCTAGACTTTAGACATTAGTTATTAAGAGAAAACTAATGTTTATTCTCATGTATCTACATCGGTTATCATAAAAAATCGAGGTATAAACTTAAAATGTCAGTTTTTTTTTTAAAATCATCATATTAAGTGTTATTGTATTTACAAATACATCATCGTCGCTTCATATTATTCCTACTTTGAATTTTTATTTATTTTTTCATTTTATTTATATATGGGTTTTTTACTACAATGGCCATATTAACTTTCAATGTATTTATGGGATTACATGACTTTATTTTTGGATAATAATATAATTATATTTTTCACACATAATTTGCCTAACGTAAACTATTTTTTGAAAAATTTTGTCAATTAAATAATATTTAGATACTTAAATTATTTTTTCTATTAAATAATATTTCAATAATTGAATTGTTATTGGCATTTTTGGGTTTTGTGAAATGGGCCGGCAAAAGCCCAGCAACAGAATGGACTAGGCGAGAAAAGAGCTAAGTTCAAAAAATCGCTATCTACATAAGCAACAGAATAAGGTAGAAGTCCATAGCTCACTGAGGGACAAGTCCCGATTCGCATAGCCAGTAACTCGCTATACACGAGCTCACATTGCCAAACGCGAGCTCGCAAAGTTTGTCCTCACTAACTGAAGGCTAGCAGCAACCTAGCATGCGAACACAGTGTCATGCTCAGCAACAAGCTTGTTGAGGGTAGACCTGAAGTGGGAACCCTTTCAAACTTAGTTCATAGGACTAGTCTTGCAAGAAGCAGTGCATAGGGCCCACCTGCAGAAAGCAATCTTCAAAAGTTAGCCAGCAACTTGCAGAAGCTATTTTGTAGTAGTCTAGGCTGTCTTGTACATTTATTTTGATGTAACAGAAATACAAATTATGTAATTACAATTGTAACGTCTCCAGCCTCTATAAATAAGAGGAGGGAGATCCTTTTGAGAAAAGGAAAAATCCATGTATTAAAAATCTGTAAAATTTTCTCCAGATTAATAAAATTTTCTCTAGATTAATAAAACACCACCATGGAAGTAAGGACCGGTGCTACCCAATTTTGGCCAAACCACGTTAAAAACCTCTCTATCTAGTTGTTGTTCTTCCTTTCCTTTCCTTCGTTCTTCATCTTGTTCAATCGGAAAATAATGTTAGTCCCAAAGAACTTCTCAGGTTGGCTAGATTTTAGTTGAATCGAAATCCACCATCAACATTTTAGCACCGTCGATGGGGACTCATTTATTCTGGTTAATTTTTGGTGTCTTGGTTGATTTCCTGTGTAGCCATAATGGTCAGAGGAAGGACCACCAAAGCTTTAAATGCATTGGTTGATCGATTAGAAGCTCTTGTGTCTACAACAGACTCCTCCACTACTCCTGTCATAGGTGTTGTAGCTGGCTTGCCCCCAGCCAACTCTCTTTAACCTACTGCTGTTGTTAATAGTATTAGTGAAGCACAAACCTAGCTTTAGCGTTAGGCAAGATTGAAAACTATGATGGGAGAATTGACTAAAGCAATCACCGCACTAACACAAACGTAAGCTCAGGGTTTGCAAAGGAAAGCTGAAGTCGCTACACCTGGGAACGTTCACTAGCAACATCAAGCTACAAGTTCAAATAGAGCTAATCAATAGCACACTTCAAGTCATCACTCGTGCAATCAGGAAGATAGGAAGAGCCATCAGGCCTCTAGCTAGCGATCTGGGGCATTGAATTCATTGGTAGAAGAGTTGCTTCAAAAGGTGAAGTAGATAGAGGCACACCCTTGAGCTCAAGATGATCGAAGTTGCTTAAAGGATCAAACTCCCTTCTCCAAGGGAATTGAGATGGAGCCCCTTCCTTATGAGCTCAAAATCCCTTCTATCCTATTGTACAATTGGGATAGCGATGCACACAACTACTTGGATATGTTTAATGTCTAAATGGATCTCCGAACAAGTAATCCCCTGATTAAATGCTATATCTTCCCAACCACCTTAGGGGATATGCCTCAAACGTGGTTTAGGAGCCTCCCAGCCCATAGCATCGGCAGTTAGGAAGAATGTTAGAAAAAATTTCTCAACCAATACAGGGCACTAAAAAGGTAGCTTGCACCCCTTGTCACCTTGCTTCTATCTTTCAACACAAGCATAAGTCATTGAAAGATTACATAGCTTGATTTAGGTGTGAGATCGACAACGTGGAAAACCTGTCTAACAAAAGCATTCTAATAGCAATCTCAACAGGGCTTCATAAAATGGCAAGTTGTATAGAAGTATATACAAATCCCTAGTGGCAGATCTAGGCAAATTTTATGATCGAGCTGCCAAACAAATCAGATGAGAAGAGACCTTTAGTTCAAAGAATCAAAGGGACAAGGTGAGTAACTCCAAGCAGAGTAAGAAGAATAGCAATCACAGAACTGTCGAGGCCATTTTTTATAGCCATCTAGCGAAGAAGGCCAGGACTGAATGACCTTGGCACCCAGGTCACCATGAGCACTATAGTGTTCTAAATACTTCAGATAGGATATATGTAATAGAAAAAGAGAAGGAAGACTTCAGGAGACCTTATCCTGTAAGAACTCCCCCTGAACGCCAAGATGCAAGTAAATTTTGTGCCTATCACAATGAAATTGGCCATAACACTATAAACTATCACGCGCTTAGAGATATAATCAAGGACCTCATTAAAAGGTGTCATTTGAAAGATTATGTGGTATGACCTGTAGGGCACTAGCTTCATTAGCCCCAATGAGATCCTAGGCAAGAACAAGCCCCCACAATAAGAACCACACATTAATCATGTAATGAGGCAGATACCCACTCAGGCTTTTGATTGTTAATCCTTGAATGAATTGTTGGTAAAACACCAGTTCAAGGGCGAGTTCTCACCTCTATTGATTATACAGCTTTCTAAGTCCATGCATGCGACCTATTCTTTGGTATCGCATGTATGCAACCTTGCACTCATGCATGTGACCTATTCTTCAGCACTACATGCATGTAGTTAGCTTTCTAAGTCCATGCATGCGACCTACTCTTCGACACCACATGTATATGACCTGACGCTCATGCATGTGACCTACTCTTCAGCACCACATGCATGTAGCCAACTTCTAAGTCCATGCATGCAACCTACTCTTTAGTATGGCATGTATGCAACCTCACACTCATGCATGTGATCTACTCTTCAGCACCACATGCATGCAGCTAGCTTTCTAAGTTTATGCATGCAACCTACTCTTCGACACCACATGTATAGACCTCGCGCTTATGCATGTGACCTACTCTTCAGTACCACATGCATGCAGCCAGCTTTCTAAGTCCATGCATGTGACCTATTCTTTAGCACTGTATGTATGCAACCTCGCACTCATGCATGTAACCTACTCTTTAACACCATATGCATGTAGCTAGCTTTCAAGTCCATGCATATGACCTACTCTTCGGCACCGCATGTATGCAACCTCACATTCATGCATGTGACCTACACTTCGACACCACATACATTTAGCCAGCTTTCTACATCCATACAAGCGACCTAATGCTCACGACTCTCACGTGATTTATCATTTGCAGCTTTTTTGTGACCTAATGTTCGTAGCTCACATGCGACTTATAGGCATAACTTTCATGTGACCTACCTATGAATTATTCATTGACAACTAAAGCACTTCGATGCCCAGCTCGTTACTCACCGAGAAGCATGGTCGATTGGTTATTCAAGTATCTCATTTTATTGTGATTTGCATAAATTCGTATTATCATTTATGGTGTGTAGAATGTTCAAACACAGTATAACATGTAAGAGTCATAAAGGAAAATTTCATTCATTAAAAGCCTCAACGAGGTAAATTTACATCATCAAGATTCAAAATATAAATCAAAATAGGAGAAGCTTATGGCTATTACATTTTGGAAAGAAGACTAGCTTCATGAAGATGAACTTTAGCCAGCATCAGTAAGAGGACCGGTGAGTATGTCTACTCCTTAATCTTCTTTTGGCCACCCTTCTTGGTTCAGAGCTCCTTTCCAGCACACCATTTCCCCCGAAACTAAAATGTTAGCGAATATGGCTGGAGGAGTAAAACCCTATGGCATCATCATAAGGAAATAATCCAAGATCTATACAAGATTCTTCAAAATGCTCGAAGAAAGATTACCTGCAAAGGCTTCTTATGCAGCAAATCATACATACCTCATCAAAAAGGCACATTGTCAGAAGTATAGGGGCTTATCTGAGGCACCTATTAGTTCACTCAATAGATAAAGGAAGATGAACTTCCATGCTTTAAATAGACTGGCTTGGTCTCAATGAAGAGTCCAAGAGAAACTCGTAACCACTTTCATTAAGTGTTTCAAGAGAAAATGAGGTAGACCTATCCATGACAGTGAGACATATATAGCATGAGGTATGGCCTAGATTAGATGAAGCGATAGGCTAACTAAAGACTTTGACTACACAGTAATCCATGAAGGAAGCCCTTTGCCAACAAAACTATTTTAACTCCTAGCCCATGAAGCGAACTGAGAGTTAGAAGGCTTATGTTATAGGCATTTTTCAGTTCTGTGAAATGGGTCAACAAAACCCCAATGGCAGATTAGACTAAGTGAAAAAAGAGCTAAGTTCGACAGATCGCTATCTACATGAGCAATAGAATAAGGCAGAAGTCCCCAGCTTGCTAAGGGACATGCAAGCTCACGAAGTTCATCCTTGCTGACTGAAAGCCAGTAGTAACCCAGCACACAGATGCAATGTCATGCTCAGCAATGAGCTCATTGAGGGTAGACCTGAAACGAGAACCCTTTCAAACTTAGTTCATGAGACCAGTCTGCAAGAAATAGTGCATAAGGCCCACCTGTAGAAATCAAGCTTCAAAAGTCAGCCAATAGCCTGTAGAAACCATTTTATAGTAGTCTAGGTTGTCTTATAGATGTAACAGAAATATAAATTATGTAATTATAATTGTAACCTCCCCAGTCTCTATAAATAAGAGGAGGGAGATCCTTGTAAGAAAAGGCAAAATCTATGTACTAAAACTCTGTAAAAAAATTTCCAAATTAATAAAACACTACCATGGATATAGGGACCGATGCTGCTCAATTTTGACCAAACCATGTTAAAAACCTCTCTGTCTGGTTGTTGTTCTTCCTCTCCTTTCCTTTGTTCTTCATCTTGTTCAATTGGAAAATAGTTTAAGTCCCAAAGAACCTCTCAGGTTGGCTGGACTTTGGCTGAATTGAAATCCACCATCAACATGAATTATTCATAGAAACTTGCTACTAACTACAATTCATTGGATTGTATTAAAGACATTAGTTTGTGTTAAAACATCAACATTATTTCTATTAATTTTTTTATTAAATTATAAAAAAATGCTCTAAATTACATTTTTACAAAGACATTCAAAAGAAAATTGGGATAAAAACCTACATTAAGTTACATTTTTACAAAAACATAAAAAAAAAGCATTTGGACAAGATAAAAGGAAAATTTTGAATGAAAAGTTAAGCTCTAGAAGTTGCTGCTGCTAGAAAAGCATATAACAAAACAACATTTTTATTAAAGCTTTGTGTCATGTCATTGCTTGCAACAAAAATATTATTGTTGAATCAAGCTTCTATGTTGCTTGCAACAAATCAATATTAAATTGTTGAAGCTTCTAAGATTGCTTGTAATATCAAAACATAACACATATATCAAAGGTAGTTTACAAGAAAATACAAACACATTAAGTACACTCATCATCCTCTTGTTTAAAGCATTAATGCATATGCCCTTTTAAAAGAAAAAAGGAAACATAAATTTATCATTTATACACAAACTAATCAAAAAGAGAGAAAGAAAAAGGGGGGAAAATGAACTATAAAACTTCAGAGCAAGCTTGAATAGAATGATACTAAGCAACAATATCTATAATTATTATTCCTGAAGGCATATTGATTACTTGGGAAAAGAAGTTTGAAAAGTGGGCATAGGAATTTCATTCCATAACTTAAACAATCGCTCTAAATATGTTTAAGTTGTGGAATGGAATTCTTGTGCCCGACTTTTTAAACTTATCTTCCCAAGTAAGCAATATGCCGATTAATGAGAGTTAAGGAAATGTATTGACCTTTTATAATGTGAAGACTTTAGACATTATTTATTTATGTTGAAACTAATGCATAATATCATACATGAACATCGGTTCCTAATTAAAAATTGACATCCAATATATGACTCTTCATATACCCTACATTTTTTTTTTGAATTATTTTGTGTATCTACATTGGTTCGTAAAAAAAAAGACATTTAATCGATGTCTCTTCATATAACAGAATATAACACATTGAATTTATTTTGAATTATTTTGACGATTCTTGTTGTCTTTGTAAAATGGAAAAAATTAATGATCATTAGAGAATTTTACAATTCTGTTGTATTAGAAAATTGAAAATTAATTATAATATTATTATATTCGTAAATTAGTCGTACATAAATAATTTACATTAATTCAATTGATAAGTAAATAAAAAATTATTTGACTATATATTATAAGATGTTTTTTTAAGTATAATCAAATAAGAATTTAATTAATAAATTAATAATTTTTTTTATAGTTGAAGAGTCATAGATTTTAAAAATGCTTTAAACCTAAATTAAATAATTGCAAAAGTATGTTAGTTCTTTAACATAAACCGGTATCAAATGTGATATTAAGTTTAGACGTTAGTTGTTTAATAAGAACCAATATTGTTATTTTCCTCGTATTTACAACAATACCACCGCACTTATATAAACTTCGGTTTACCTTTCATTCAATATCTATTTAATGATATTATCTCAGCATTTTGTAGTAGTAGTTAAGAAAAAGAGAGTATAATGCATATTTATTCCCCTTATGACAATATCACTTAAGATATTTAAGCCGACACATTCCAACATTATGAACTAACTTTTCAAATGTTGCAGTAGGAAGTGCCTTAGTGAACAAATTTGTTTAACATCAACGTCACCATTCTTTTAAAAGTCATAAGTGAAAAAGAATTTTGGTGAAATATGTTTCATTATATCACCTTTAATGTACCTTTGTTTCAATTGGGTTGTACATGCTACATTATCTTCATACGAGATTGTTAGGGACTCCTTTTCGGAGAACAAACCACATGTCCCTCAAATGTGTTGAATTATAAATCTTAACCAAACACTTCTTGATTTGCCTCATGAATTGCTAAGATTTTTGCATGATTGGAAGAAATGGCCACTATAGCTTGTTACATAGAACACCATCAAATGGCTATTCCACCACATGTGAATAAATAGCCTATTTGTGATCAAGTATTATAAGGATAAGATAAATATCTTGTATCTGCATAACTAATTAAATCTAGCTTAGGTACATTAGGATAATAAAAAGCCCATAGCCATTTTTCTTCAAAGATATCAAAGCATGTGCTTAACTCCGTTGCAATGTCTTCTTGTTGAGGAAGAACTATATCCTTCTAATATATTTATGCGAACTGATATATTAAGTCATGTATGACTAGCAAGATACATTAATGCTCCAATTGTACTAAGATATAGTACTTCAGGATCAAGAAGTTTTTCATCATTCTCTCGTGGTCAAAAAGGGTCCTTATTCACATCTAACAACCTTACAACCATTGGGGTTGCTCAATAGATGTGCTTTGTCCATATAGAATCATTTTGGCACCTATTATAGGTGAAAAAAGGCCTTAGAAGAATGCAACAGATCCGAACCCATCAGAGGCTAGATCCTCTAGCTCGCTGGGAGTGCCTAGTGAACTTTACCTTGCTCGCTACCAGACAGTGAGACAGCGAGGTGACCATGAAGACCAACTTGTTAGGAAGTCGATCATTCTGCTCAAACTCGCTACCTCGCTACAGCAACATCAGGCTCACTACAACAACCTTCCATAATGACCCTAAACTAGGAATCCCGGCTCAAGATGATAGATGCCTCATGCGGTATAGTAGCCCTGTGCGGTAGACATATATGCCAGTTTCTAATTGACCAGAGGGGCCCACCCCGTAGCATATTTCCTGCAACAGCAAAATTATAGTCTTTTACTATCTTTTCCATTTATATCTCAATATGACACAATTGTAACTTGTAATTAATGCATGTAACTCTTCCTTCCTCTATAAATAGGAATGTATTGTTAGAAGAGGGGGAGGAGCCGACATCTTTATAAGCCAATACTCTGTATAAACAATTCTGAACATTAATAAAATGTCCACCATGAACATAGGGTCCGGTGCTAATCGGATTTATCCAAACCACGTTAAAAACACCACCTCAGCCACACTCCTCCCTCTCTCTTTCCCCCGGTGCACTTTGGAAGTAGTATAGGATCCCAGAACTCATCTTTTCATTGGCTGGATTTTGAGACTGTCAGTACGAACCAATTCTGACGTCAACATTTTTAGCACCATCTGTGGGGATCTATCTTCTCTCTGAAGTCCCCATTATGGCCTAACAATAGCGAGAGGAAGAACTACTCAGAGCTCAACCACTCCAGCCCTTTAATTTATGGACACTCCCATTGTGGGGGCTCACCAACAGCCTACTGCTGCTCCTAAAACTCAAGAGGCACAAACACCCAGCCAACCCTATCTGGCACTTGAAAGCACGGTAAGAGAGCTAGCTGAAATCGTCAGAGTGCTGGCATAGACCCAAGTTCAGAGTAGGCAAAGACAAGAAGAAATCATGGCACAACTCTAGCAGCTTCGTAAAGAAGCTCAGAGAGAAACTCACGAAGATCATGATAGTCAGCAACTGGGGGGCTCGTAATGGGTAAGAAGTTCCACCCCTTAGTCTAGGACACCAAACTAGACAATGGAGGAAATCCTCTATAGCTCGAATAGCTAGAAGAGCACCTATAACCTCAATGCCACCAGCCTCGCCACGAGGAAAGCCTTCCATTTTCTATGGAGATCAAGATGCGACCTCTCCCACAGAAGCTTAAAGTGCCCATAATCCCACTATACAATGGAAACAGCGACCCGAGTGACCACCTAGATGCGTTCAATACCTAGATAGACCTCTAGACAGCTGACCCTCTAGTGAAGTGCCATGTTTTTCCCACCACATTAGGGGGAACGTCTCGGGCGTGGTTCAGGCACCTCCCAGCTCATAACATCAATGGTTAGGAAGAGTGTCAAAGGAAATTCATTAATCAATACTGGGTATTAAAGAAACAGATTGCACCCCCTTGCCATCTCACGATGATCTTCCAGCGCAAGGGCGAGTCGCTCAAAGACTATGTAGCTCGATTCAGGTATGAGGCCAACTCAGCGGAAAATCCTTTCGAGGAAAGTATTTTAACAGCAATCTTAATGGGACTTCACAAAGACGGTAAGCTATACAGAAGCCTCTACAAGTCCCCAGCTCGAGACCTCACTTAATTCTATGAGTGAGCCACTAAAGAAATAAGATGGGAAGAAACCTTCAGAATGGAGGCACCCAGATATAGAGCGAGAGCCACGATAACCCTACCCCTTATCTCACGAAGAAGGCGAAACCTCAGCGACCTGAAGGTCGCTTCGAAAGCTACAACATCCTATCCGATACATAGGATAAAATTTTTGTCACAGAAAAGAACAATAAGGACTTCGAAAGGCCCAGACCGATGAGAGCCACTGCCAAGTCTAGGGATCTAAGCAAATTCTACGCTTACCATAATGAGGTTGGACACACCACCTCAGAGTGTCGAGCACTGAAATATGCCATTGAAGACCTCATTAGAAAAGGCCGACTGCAAGATTACGTGGTAATGCCACCGAGGGAGCGCACTCGACAGGCTCAACGAGTTATCACCCAAGAGCCTGAGCCCTCCATCAGAACCATATTCTAATCCTATAACACTTATTTGTTATCAATGGTGGTTAGTTGTATCAACTATTGTATGCAGAATTAATACAAGTTGCCGATTGGCCAAGAAGACATTGTCTAGACAAAGAATTTTTACCTCTATCATTGCAAGGATTCATCTAGGGGTGAGACGGCGCAAGGCCTACCCCGTCGATACTTCAGAGCAAGCCACATCTCATAATTGCGACCAAGGGTACAAATTCCCTAACCACAAAGCAACAAGCTTGCTATGGAACTCGCGTGCGACCTTGCTATGTGACAAACCATCATCGTAACAAAAATAAAACCTGTCCAAGGGTGAGACGGCCTAGAGCCTACCTCGCGTCCAAGGGTGAGATGGCCCTAGAGCCTACCTCACGTCTTAGGGTGAGACGGCCCAGAGCCTACCTTGCGATAGTGCAAACACAAAGCCTATCTGGGGCCACGACAACTCCAGAGCCTACCTCGTAGGAGAGGGTGAGACAGCCCTAGAGCCTACCTCACATCCGAGGGTGAGACGGCCTGCAAACCTTCCCTGATAGCATTTCCAAACTAAACAATAGATAACCAGCTTGCCACATAGTAGGAACACTAGAGTAAACCTGTCACAGCTCTCATGCAACACATTCACAGCTAGCATACAGCCAAAGAATCGCGGTTCACACCAGACTTCTCATCAATCATAGCTCACATGTGACTTGACTCTCACTCGTTGAAAGTAACTAGAAAAAAGGGTAGAACACTGAAACACGGCCGATTACCTAAAGAAAACATTTCATTAATCATCATAAATGTATATGCGATGGTGCACTAAGCATCCATTACAAATTTTGAAAGTTACAACAAAGAGCCTCAGAAAGGCAAGATTACATCAAATGAAGAAGAAATATAGAAAC
>JANHAO010021611.1:0-12451 GCA_026873985.1 Saraca asoca | reverse complement strand
GATGCAGCTCCACTCTTTGAGTCTTCTTCTTCTTTTCAGACCTTTTTGTCATCCTGCATGAAAAATATAAACCAAGAGCAGTATCTAAGACAAAACATAAAATCAAAGTAAAAACACTAAGAAAATACAAAATACTATCAACAAAATGGACCAAAACTACCTTATTTTTATGCTCATTTTCCCATTTATCAATATGTAGTTTCTATGCCATTACAACTGCTTGTCTCTAAGGCATCTATACTAACAATCTCCCACTTGACCTATAGTCAATCACCTTTGTATCTAATTCTAATTCTTTCTAATTGACCATCAAGATTATATTGGGACTGAAGCTTATCGAAGGGATTAGCTACATTATCATATGTGGGAATTCATTTTATTCTTATTTCATTGAGCTTTATGATCTCTCTAATCAAATGGTAACAGCTCATGACAAGTTTAGATCTTTGATAAAACCATGGTTTCATAGTTGATGCTATAGCTCCTTTGTTATCACAATAACAAAGTTAAGAACTATCCCTAGTTCAATGATGAACTTTTTTATCCAAATAACTATTGTTGTTACTTTTGAAGTAGCAAGGTATGCGGTTGTAGAATCTATTGTATTATTTTACTTGGAACTTTTTCAACATACCTCACTACCATTAAAAGCAAATATAAATCATGACTATAATGTGTAATCATCTTGATCTGATTGAAAACTTATAACTATGTAACTATTGGTTCTCAAATTAGGGTCTCCTCCATATATCAAGAATATATCCTTTATTCTTCTCAAGTACTTAAGGATGGTCTTGACTACATCCAGTGACTTTCACCTGGATTGGCTTGATATTTACTAGTGACACTTAGTGCATAAAAAATGTTTGGGATGCATACATAACATGGCATACATGATTTATCATATTATCGACGCATAGGGAATCTTATTCATGCATTTCTATTCATTTTCTATCTTAGGAAACTATTTTCTAGACAAAAATACCATGAGACATGGGTAAAAACTCTTTCTTAGACCTATTTATGCTAAACCTTTTTAGAATCTTATTTATTTATGTGGATTGGGAGAGGTCAAGTAACCTTTTAGACTATCCCTATAAATCTTTATACCCAGAATATAGCTTGCTTATCCGAAATCCTTAATGGAGAATGTTTTAAGCATCTATAACTTGACAGATTGTAACCTGGGAATGTTGTTTCCTATAAGCAATATGTCATTTACATAAGCAATAGGAAGATGATTGTCTTCCCACTAACCTTCTTATAAACACATGGTTTATCAACATTCTTGATGAACTGAAAGAGTTTAACAACTTCATCTATAGATGTTTTAACTCTGTGAAGCTTGCTTCAATCCATATATGGACCTCTGTAGCTTGCATACCTTGTAGGGTTCAGTATTAGAGACAAAGCCCTAAGATTATATCAAATATACATCCTCTTGCTGGGAGAAATGATTCTAAGCATATCAAATATTGTGATCATCACAACATAATTTAAAATTTTTTCTTAAACCCATATCATGTTGTTTGCATATTAATTTAAAAGCAAGGTGCTATGGGTGAAAATGGGTCTCACAAAAGCAGGATGAGAGCTTAGCAGAAGTTAAGTACACGTTAGAGGGCATCCAGCTTGCTGAGGATAAGAGCACAAGGTCTCAGCTCGTGTGTTTAGCAAATTGCCCTACTAAGCCTTAGCTCGCATGTAATTCAATCTCGCCCTTCCAGCCTCAAGCTCGTCCTTGCCACTCGAAGACCAACAACCATCCCGTATTAGGGATCTTGGTTCATGAAGACAAAGTATCTCCCAAGGCCAAAGGCTTCGTGAGATGGAGATTCCAGACAAACTTGCATTAAGCTTGCATTCTAGCCGATAAGAAGGGCCTACCCCACAGAAAGCAATCTGCATTAGCTAATTTGCAATAGTCTAGAGAATCTTGTTCATTTATTTGATGTAACAAAATTGTAACTTGTAATCATTACATGTAACTTTTCTTCCTCTATAAATAGGAAATCACTATTAGAAGAGGGAGGAGGGCTGAAGTATAAAATAGACTAAAGCCCTGTAAACTTTCCTTCAAACTAATAAAAACTCCATCATGGACATAAGGTCTAGTTCCATCTGGATTTAGTCAAACCATGTTAAAAGCTCTATGTTTTCTACTACTCTTCCTCTTCTTCTCACCTTCTTCATTCATTTACTACATTTGTAACCCGATTATAGCTTGAGATCTGAAAAGAATTCTCTATTGGCTAGAGTTTTGGCCCAGAACCAAAATCTACCATCAACATTTTGGTGTCGTTTATGGGGATCTCATTTATTCTCTAGTCTATTTTCCTCCTGCAATGGCCAAGGGAAGAGCCACCAAAGCTTCAAATGCACTGCTTAATCCTCCAGAAGGTCATGTGTCAATGATAGACTCCTCAACTGCTCCTGTCATGGGTACTGTGGCTAGCTTCCCCCTGCTTGGCACACACCAATCTGCCACTATTACAAATTGCATTGATGGAACTCAAGCCTAGCTTCAACGTCAGGAAAGACTGAAAAATATGGTAGGAGAACTGACTAAGGTTGTAGTGGCATTGACGCAAGCTCAAGCTCAAGGTATGCAAAAACAAACTGAAGTTGTTCTATCCAGAAATGAGTGTCAGCGGTAACAAGCTAGATGGTTGAGTAGGGCTCACCAAAGGCAGACTTCGGGTTGTAGATCGCATGACCAGGAAAATGAAAGAAGCCACTAAGTCTCCAATCAACAGTTGGGGGGCTTGGATCAGTTAGTAGAGGAGTTGCTTTAGAGGGTGGAGCAGTTGGAGGAACGACCTCGAACTGATGACAACCAAGAACACTCTAAAGAGTGGTCCTCCTTTTCCAAAGAAATCGAAATAGAACCTCTTCCCCATAAACTTAGAGTTCCTACTATCCCACTATATAATGGAGATAGTGACTCGTGAGACCACTTGGATATGTTCAATGTCTAGATGGATCTCCAAACAAGCAATACCTTAATCAAGTGCTGAGTCTTTCCTGCTACACTAGGAGATATCCCTTGAATATGGTTTAGGGACCTCCCTGCTCGTAGCATTGGTAGTTGGGAGGACTACTAAAAAAATTTTCTTATCCAGTATAGAGTGCTTAGAAGGCAGCTCGCGCCCCCTGTCACCTCGCTGTTATCTTTCAATGTAAGCATGAGCCATTAAAGGAGTATGTCACCCAATTCAGATGCGAGGTGAATAATGTGGAGAAGCCCTCAGATGAAGCTATTCTAGTTGCAGTCTTAGTAGGACTCCAAAAGGATGAAAAGCTATTTAAAAGCTTGTACAAATCCCCAGTTAGCGACCTAGGTGAATTCTATAAACAAGCCACAAAGCAAATTAGATGGGAGGAGGTTTTTGGTTTACAAAAGCCTAACACAAGTAGCTCTAGTCAAAATAGGAAAAGGAGCGGTCATGGAGACAGAAGAAACAGCTTTGACTCCCTACCCACTAAGAGGATAAAGGATGGGCGACCCCTGCAACTGGGTCACCATGATAGCTATAGCATCTTGGTAAAAGCTCAGGATAAAATTTTCACGATGGAAAGGGAGAAGGAGGATTTTAGAAAGCCTCCACCCTTAAAGACTCCTGGTAAGTCTAGAAGCAATCAGGGAAAGTTTTGTGCTTATCATAATGAATTCGGGCATACCGCCTCAGAGTGTTGGGCACTAAGGGATGCCATTAAGGACCTCATAAAAAAGGGTCACTTACGAGGCTATGTGGTGCAGCCTTCCAGGCAACAACTTGAGCAATCCTAACGGAATCCCAAACAAAGGCAATCTCCCATAATGATGACTATTTACAGAATTTTGTAATTACAAAATTAATATATGTATTTTGAATTTCTGTACTTATCACCAAAATTTTTTAGCACCCCTTTTATTTGGCCACAAGATCAACCCAATGAGATCGTTCATGCTTTTTATTTGGCCACAAGATCAGCCTGAGCATGAGATCGCTCACCCTTTTTATTTGGCCACAAGATTGGCCTGAGCATGAGATCGCTCACCCCTTTTATTTGGTCACAAGATTGGCCTGAGCAAGAGATCACTCGCCCTTTTTATTTGGCCACAAGATCAGCCCGAGCATGAGATCGCTCACTTTTTTTATTTGGCCATAAGATAAGCCTGAGCACGAGATCGCTCACCCTTTTTATTTGGCCACAAGATCAGCCCAAGTACAATATCACTCACCCTTTTTATTTGGCCACAAAATTAGCCTGAGCACAAGATCGCTCACCCTTTTATTTGGTCACGAGGTTGGCCATCTATTAGACAGTGAAGATTTCGATTCTCTATTGAGAGAAGTTTACACGTGACTTTCTATCTACAAATAATCAAAGCACTTAAATGTCAAAATTAATCACTAGCTAAGGTATGATTGATTGGAGATTTGAACATCTCATTTAGCCTCAATCCAAAAGAAAATGCACAGTCATTTCTATGAACAATACATTTGATAACACTCAAGGAGAGTTCATTCAAGAGGCCTTTACAAGGCAAATTTTTAGAAGGTTTAGAGTATATCTGAATATCAGGTCTACAACAAAAGAAGCTAGCCTTAACAAACTAAATCCCTATCAATAGCAAGGGCCTAAAGGTCCCTAACTCTCTTCTTCTAGTAGATCCCTCCAACTGAAGTCTCTACCTCAGCCTCACCTCTAGGACTAGGGATGAGAAAAGCACTAAAAGATGAAGCTATGAGGGATGTGTATCATAGAGAAACTATGAGGAAGTAATCCAAGATCTGCACAAGATCTCCCCCATGGTTAGTATAAAGAGCTATCCATGAGAATCACCTGTAGTAGGCTATCCATGCCTTAAAGCTCTATATAGTAGGCCATACACACCTCAGTGCTTCATCGGAAGCTGAACCAACAAAGGTGTTTGGGGACATAGCCAACATGTCGATCCGATCATGAAGAAGCAAGAAGAGCTTTTCATGCTTTATAAACTAATTTGGCCTTAGTAAATGTCCCGACGGACAAAAGGTCGTGCTTGATCGAACGGTCCTGAGAAAATTAGATTGCCACACTAATGGCTAGAAGGCAAGGTCAGAAAAAGAAGTATGGCCAAAACTAGATGAAGTGAAAGATTTAAAGTTTGAAATGACAATGTGGCAGAGCAAGGACTTTAACTAAAATATTACAACTCCTAGTTTGTGAAGTGAACTAAGAGTTAGGGGGCTTATGTTATGGGTGAAAATTAGTCTCACAAAAGCAGCGTGAGGGCTCAGTAGAAGTTAAGTACGTATTAGAGGGCATCAACTTGTTGAGGATGAGAGCGTGAGGTCCCGACTCGCATATTTGGCAAATTGCCCTACTAAGTCCTAGCTCGCATGTAATTTGAGCTCACCCCTCTAGCCTCAAGCCTGTCCTCACCGCTCGAAGAACAACAGCCATCCCACTTCAGGGATCTCGATTCATGAAGACAAAGCATCTCTCTAGGCCAAAGGCTCTACAAGATGGAGATTCCAGACAAACTTGCATCAAGCTTATATTCTAGCCAATAAGAGGGGCCCACTCCATAGAAAGCAGTCTGCATTATTTGATTTGTAGCAGTCTAGAGAGTCTTGTTCATTTATTCGATGTAACAGAATTTTAACTTGCAATCATTGCATGTGACCTTTCTTCCTCCATAAATAGGATATCACAGTTAGAAGAGGGAGGAGGGCTGAAGTAAAAATTAGACTAAAGCCCTATAAACTTTCCTTCAAACTAACAAAAACTCCATCACAGACATGGGGTCTAGTTCCATCTCGATTTGGCCGAACCACATTAAAAGCTCTTTGTTTTTTGCTACTCTTCCTCTTCTTCTCACCTTCTTCATTCATTTACTACATTTGTAACTAGATTACAACTTAAGATCCAAAAAGAATTCTCTATTGGTTGAAGTTTTGGCCCAAAACCAAAATCCACCATCAACATAAGGTAAATTTAAAATAGTAGTTTAAATTATACTTTCACAAGAATTGTTCTAGGAATCCTTGGTCACAAGTTAAGTTTAATCTCCAAGAAATTCCATGAACAAGACCTATGATCAACTCCTTCGAATTATGTCAGAATAACACCTTCGGATTTGATCTCCAATACCAATGATAATCCACATGAACCAAGTTGATTCAAAGCTTCTATGAAGTTTATGTAACTTGTAGAATAAGAAATTTAAACATTTAGCTTAAGAGGTGCTAGCTCTTTAAGGAATCAATATTCCTTAAGGTAGGGTTCATTTCTTGAATTCAATGAGGAGATGAGGGAGATCACAAATAGAAAGTTAGTGCAAAACATATGTGCTAAGGCTGAAACTCCTATGTTTTCAGTTTGGCCTCTCTCTTCTTTAAATAAAGAAGTTTGGAGTGTAAGCAAGAGTGGGGATATAAATGTTCTCTAACATTTAAATCAACTATGGAACTTATTACTATTTAATAATTATAATCTCTATTGGAATTATTAAATCTTCAATTAATCAACACTTCTAATTGCATTAGAACACTTAACTAATAATTTCAAATTTCCAAGATATTCATGCAATTCAACTCATGAATTTATAATATTTTGCATTCTAACTTTCTTTTTAACTTAGACTAAAGTGATTTTATTATGTGTGACCCATTAGGCTTCCATGTATATTGGCAAGTAATTTGTTTACATGCTTCTTCAAGCTCAATTGAATTAAAACTCTTTTTAATTCAAACACAATTTCTCCAAATTATTCAAACAGATTCATAGGTCATGGTTGGCATCTAGCAAAGCATCATGACCACCCAAATGCTAAAAATAAATTGATTTAGAAATCAAACCTTTCATGATAAGGTGATCTTGTGTAATTCAATCCATTATCTCTTAATATTCAAATTAGACTTAGGATATGGTTCAATGTTAACCCTATAAAAGTCCAATCCATGGTGTATGTTTGGCTATGTGCTATCTCATAATTGTTCATACCTAAAACTAGTTTTATGTATCATTAATTGATTATACATAAAACTCTTTTTATGTATCAATCAATACATAGGCCTATGATTTTGATCATAGCACACTTGTTAAAACATCTTTAGAATATCTTTCCTTTGTTACCAAGGAGGATAATTCTATCTTGATCAATCACTTCCTTTATGTATTTCATGGTGTATCCAACATTATTTTTAGCTACTCTTTCAAGAATGCAAGCTTAGAATAAAATCAAAGTACATGACTCCATACATAAGAGATTGTGTTTATCTTAAGTCTAAGGATCACTTATATCACCTTTCATACAAGAAGTCTATTAATGCATGGTAACAATTTATATGGTTTCTCAAGGTGGGTCAATCCAGTCATGTGTTCCCTAAACTATATCCATATGTTTGTCCAGATATCTCCATATCAAACAGTGTATAAGAACACTATGTCCTTCCTAAGAATATGACATAACATATGTTAATTTACTCATGAATAATTGATATCTTGTTTTATCAATTATTCCATAACTAGAGATATTTAGAAATTATAATTATATGTACAACTCATAATCACAATCCCCATTATAATTTATTTGTACATAATTATAACTTCATGAATTTTATCTAAGATAGTATACATATATCAAGTATATACATATTTAAGACTAAATTAATAAAAAGGCCAAAACATAATAATTTATTAAATATGCTAAGATATGTAGTATCCATGCCATTACAATAATTATCTCTAGGGCATCCTATACTAAAAATCTCCTATGTGACCTAGAGCCAATCACTAGTATACTTAATCCTAATTCTTTCTAAATAACAATCAAGCTTCTACTAGGACATAGATTAAATAAGGGTATCAGCGACATTATTGTCTAAAGGGAATCCATTTTATTGTTATTTTGTTGTGCGCTATGATCTCTTTGATCAAATGGCAACATCCCCTAGCATGTTGGGATCTTTAATGGGACCACAGTTCCTTACCTTTTGTTATGGCTCCATTGATATCATAATAACAATGATAAGAACTATCCCTAGTTTTGTGAAAAACTTCTTTATCCAAACATCATCCTGTGATGCTTTTGAAGTAACAAGGAATCCAATTTTAGAATCTACTATAGTGTCTTGCTTAGAACCTTTTCCAACTTACCACATAACTTGGAACCTTTTCAACATGTCACATCTCCATTAAGAGTGAATACAAATCTTGGTTATGATTTTAATCATTTTGATCTAACTATAAGCTTACCTTTGTGAAACCTTTGATTCTCAAATTATGATCCCCTTCATATATCAAGAACATATCCTTAGTTCTTCTCAAGTACTTAATGATGGTCTAATTGTACACTAGTATTTTTCACCTAGATTGGCTTAATATTCATTAGTCACACTTAGTGCATAGGAGACCTCTAGTCATGTACATAGCATAGCATACATGAGTAATCCTATTGTAGATGCATAAGGAATCTCATTCATGTGTTTCTATTCATGTTTCATCTTAGGGTGCTTATTCCTAGAGAAGTGAACACCATGAGACATAGGTAATAACCTTTTCTTACACCCATCCATGTTAAAACTCTTTAGCATCTTGTCTATGTACATGGATTGGGAGAGGCCAAGCAACCTTTTAAATCTATGTCTATGATCTTCTTACCTAGAATGAAGTTTGCTTCTTCCAAGTCCTTCATGGAAAATGTCCTGGATAACTATAACATAACAAATTGTAACATAGGAATGTTGTTTCTTATAAGTAGTATGTCATCTATATACACCAACAGGAACATAACTACATTCCCACTAACTTTCTTGTACACACACAGTTCATCAACTTTTTTAATAAAGTCAAATAATTTGACTACTTCATCAAAATAGATGTTCTAACTCCATGAAGCTTGTTTTTGTCCATAAATGGACTTCTTTAGCTTGCATACCTCATGGGGTTTGACTTTAGACACAAAACCCCTAGGTTGTATCATATGCACGTCCCTTTTTAGGTTTCCTTTAAGGAAAACTATTTTGACATCTATTTGTCAAATCTCATAGTCATGGAATGTAATTATTACAAGTAAAATCCTAATGGACTTCAACATGGCAATTGGGAAAAAGTTTTCCACATAGTCATCTCCTTAAACATGTATATAACTTTTTGTCATTAACCTAGACTTGTAGCTTTGAATCTTGCCATTTGCATTGGTCTTTCTCTTAAAGACCTATTTGCACTCGATAGGTTTTATTCCTTCAAGTGTAGTGATCAAGTCCCATACTTCATTTGCATGCCTTAGATCCATTTTGGATTTATGGGTTAGCACCACTTCAAGGAATTAATATCTAATATTGCTTCTTGATAACTAGTAGACTCATTGTTGTTCTCCTCTGTAAAGAGAAAACTATATCTTTTAGGTTTGTGATGTTTCTTATTAGATCTCCAGAATACATGTGTGCTTTGAGCTTGATTAGTGATCTCAATACCTTGAGACACTTGATTAGGCTCATCCTCAACTATATGATCTATGTCATTTTGTGGCTTTTAAACTTTTTCAAGTTCTACTTTACTCCCACTAGCCTTTTCAAGGATAAACTTTTTTTCCTAAAAGGCAACATTTGTTAAGATAAATACCTTTTGCTTAACAAAATGATAAAAGTGGTAACTCCTTATTTGCTTAGGATTTCCCACAAATAGACACTTATCACTCTTAGATCCTAGCTTATTTGTAATGGCCCACTTCATGAGAGTAAAACATTCCAAAATCTTCCTATGTGAAAAACTGGGTTTTCTCCTAAACCATAGCTCATATGGTGTCTTTTTATTAGACTTTGAAGGGACATAGTTAAGGATGTATGTAGCAATTTCCACACTATAGCCCTAGAAAGAGATAGATAAAGTTACAAAGCTCATCATGGAATGTAACATGTCAAGTAGGGAACAATTTGTCCTTTACATGATACCATTCATTTATGGTATTGTAGATAGAGTCCATTGTGATAAAATCCCAAACCATTTTAAGTAATCTATGAATTCTTGGCTTAAGTATTCTCCACCTCGACCTAATCTAAGTGTCTTGATACTCTTTCTATATTATTTTTCTACTTTAGATTTGAACTCTTTGAACTTTTCAAAGGCTTCAAACTTGTATTTCATCAAATACACATATCTATACCTAGAATAATAATCAATTAAAGTAATAGAGTAGGAAAATCCTCCATTGGCTAAAATAGTCATTGGACCACATACATCACTATATATCAACTCTAGCACTGCTTTGGCACATTCAACCTTTCTAGTAAAGGGTTTTTTAGTCATTTTTCCAATGAGACATGATTCACAAGTTTCATATTATTCATAACTGAATCCAAATATCCATTTTTATGTAATTTTGTCATTCTAGTTTCATTATTATGACCATGTCTATAATGCCAAAGATATGATGGATTTTTGGATTCATTAAAATTTGGTTTCTTATTGAAGTAGAAGTTTTTTCTAAGCTTCTTTTGCTTCACGATTTCTTGTAGAAGCTTCACAATTTTACTTCTAATGGCCTTCTATATCGCAATAGTAACATGTGCCTTTTTCTTCCACTGTACACCTCCTTTAGGTTTCTCAACCTTTGCTTTAGCCTTAGAACTCTTCTTAAGCTTATTTTTCTTACCCCTCTTGGGCTTAGAGGAAGTACTAACCATCAGTAAAAATTGTTCCTTCTTAAAGTTGTTTTAGCAGTTTTAAGCATATGGAGCAACTCTACTAGAGAGACCTCTTTCTCATTCATGAAGAAATTCATGACAAACTACCCATATGACTTGGGAAAGGAGTGCAATATGATGTTCACTGCATGATCTTTGTCAATCACATGGTTGAGTTAAGCCAATCTCTCTATTAACCATTCATCTTTAACACATGAGTTGCAAAATATGATCCTTCAACCATCTTATAGTTGAAGAATTCTTGAGATACCTAATATCTCTCAATATAAGCAGATCTTTTATATAATTCCAACAAATGCAAAATCATCTCAGAGCGTGTCATATTCTCATGTTGCTTCTGAAGCTTAGTAGACATATAAACCAACATCACATATCAATGTATTCCTCATGTTTCAAGTAGGCATCAAAGTCAAAACTTTCATACTCACTTGAACCTTTAGATGAAGGTACAAGAGGATCCTTCTCAATGACATAGGCCATCTCTTCCTGCTTGAGGAAAATCTTTAATTTCCACAGCTAGTCCATGTAATTTGGATTGGTAAGCTTATTATCAATCAAAATACTTCTTAAAGAGATATTATTTGTCATTTTAAACAACCTTTAATAAGAATAGAGCATATTAATATCTAAGCATAAAATTTATTCTATATGGACTTTAATAAATGAACTCCAACTATTTTCTTCAATTCTAATGACCCTTTGTCTTAGAATCAGATTGCCACATTGGATGATAATCATAATAGGTTAAGATCCCTGTCTAATTTACATGAACTTGACAAAGGCCAAGGCATCAAATAAATTAGGCTAGGTAGAAATCTCCTTGTCAATTACATCTGCATGTAACTCCTAATCATTAGGTTGACAACTCTTGGTCATTTATTATCTACCACATCAAACATCATCAACAACTCTTTGTTTATAATGTTCAAATTGAAACCTAATTATACCCAAACATTGTATAGTTAATCGATGAAGGTCATTCCAAACCATACATGTTTGTTAAGTTGAAACCTTTAATCAAGAATATTTTCAAACAATAATAAAATGAAAGAAACAACGTAATCTTAACAAAGGCTAACAAATTTTCATGAAATTAATCTCTAGTTATTATTATTTTGACAGGTGGCATTGGACCATAATCTTAACATGCAACTTAAATTAGTGGGGGATCTTTCAATTAGTTAAAGGTTTAACTATTAAAGGTCTCATGCAC
This sequence comes from Saraca asoca, assembly GCA_026873985.1. NCBI lineage: Eukaryota > Viridiplantae > Streptophyta > Magnoliopsida > Fabales > Fabaceae > Saraca > Saraca asoca. The sequence goes on along the minus strand of JANHAO010021611.1, from coordinate 559 downwards.
TACTCTATGTCATACATACATAATCATTTATATCACACATATAAATCACATGCACTTACAACATATATGGGATGATTATAAACTAACTAAAATTATTCCCTTAAGCCATACAAGGGAAGAATATCCATGACTTACGTCTCTTACCATGCTTCATGCTTGAGTGCCTCTTTCTCCTTCCAAAAGAAAACAAAATTCCCTAATTTCTATCCTATATAACTAATTACATCTTATAGAAGAAATTTTAATTTACATTCAAAGGGAGTGATATGAGAAGAAAATTTTATATCCATAAGCAGAGAGAAAGGCAAGACACACAGGCACTATTTAATACAAATACCCAAAAATATAATTATTGATAGTGTTTTTTGGGCTGGCAAAAGGCCCAACTGAGGCGAGCCCAACCCGCTGAAGAGAAGCCTTCCACAGCCAAGGGTAGCTGGACACGTGAAATGAGGAAGAGATAAGAGCAGGGGTTGATTGACAGGAAGCCTGCAAGAGCCGAATAATAAAGTTAGCCTTTTGTATATAGGCTCATTTGAGATAGAGAAGGACTCATCTT
>JANHAO010021610.1:0-12455 GCA_026873985.1 Saraca asoca | reverse complement strand
ACAAAGCACAAATAGATTCTGCTTAACTTTTGAGGACCTTAAAAAATCCTTCTCTATAATACATCAGAATTTCGACAATATTTACCATTTTTTATATATTAACAACAACAAAAATTCGAATATAAGACATTCAACGTACTTTTTTAACTTCTTACTATTTAACCGTGTCTAATTACTTTTCAATAATCTCCACTACCCCATTTCTGATATGTGAAATGGCAAACACTACCCCATTTCGTATTGTCTACTTCAGTTGCAGTAATAATTTTTGACATGCTTAATTTTTGGTTACGTTGTACAAACTTTTAACTTTTATCTTGGACTTTATCACGTAAGCTTGTTAGAACATTGTGAAGAAGCAATTTATACAAATAGTATTACTCAAGCAGTAATTTTTTTTTTTTTAAATGCAATTTGTACCAGTATTACTTCAATTGTTGAATGCTATTGACATTGTTTTACATGCAATAATTCTTTTATCGTTTTTGATAGGCTTCTTATATGAACAAACTTACTCTTAGGAATCATTATGCAACAAGGCCATGTATTCACATGCAAATCTGGGGGAAATATTTATAGTCAAGCAATCACACACAATCATATCATAGTTATAGTAGTCTTTTTTCAATTGAATGAATACACACCAAAAAAGAAAATCTCAGATAAAGTGTGTGTTTGGCACTCCAAGAAAGTTAATTTTTAATTATTTAATTTGATCAAATAATTCCTTTTTTTTATATTTTAAAGGTGTTTAATAGACTAACTTTTTAAGAAAAAACTCTTTTTTAAGAAGTTATTTTAAGTAAAGTATAATTTATTAAAACAAAGTTTTTAATTATTTTTTTCTAATTTATCTTTTTTCTTTTGGTTAATTGATAGTTTATTTCTTAATTAATTAAAAACCTTCATTTTTAATACTTATTTTTTTTCTAATATTATATTATTTTCAATACTCTTTTTTTATAAAGTTAAAGAGGGTAAAAAAAACTCATATATTATTGCGTATTTAACTTATGTCCATTAATTCAATATAAATAAATAAAAATAAGTAAGTAAATGAATAAATATATGATGTCATAAAATGTAATTAATTAAATTTTAGATAATTTTATTCTTATTTTAACTATTTTAATTGTATTAGTATATTTTGACCTCAAAATAAATATTAATTAATTTACTTCATATATTATTTAATGATATTAATATGTCCTTTTATATTATTTTATATTTATAAACTCTTTTAATAATTAATTTTATCAAACACTTCTTATATGATCGGTTAATTTGTTAGTTTTCAACTTTTAATTAATGATTAATAATTAGCAGCTAGTAAAATAATTAATAACTAATTTATTAATTAGTTGTGTCTAATAGGTTGTAAGTATGTGAGTAGAAAAATTGTTGAGATACTTGTGAACAGCCGCAAACATCATGACAACATACATACTCTCCAATCAAAGGTGAATCTTAACATAAAATTTTAGAGTTCAAAGAAAAAAAAATATTTTTGTGATCAAATGGCTTAAATAAAAAAATGAAATTTTTAAGTAATTACATGAGATTAATATATAATTTTAAAATTTTTAGACACCATAGCCATCCCAATCCCTATTAAACTTTGCTTATTTATGTTTGTAATACATAATTCCAAGACCAATTTCTTTTGTGATTTAGTTTAAATATAGTTGTATTATTTTATTTTTATAAATATACATATATCCACCTTTTTTTTATTTATCTTATCAACATAGGAAGCAATAGCAGTGGTCCAGGCTGAAAGTGATGGGCCTCACAGATTGCCAGGCGAGGATCTACTGCTGCCTTGTGTCTTCATCTACTTGTGGTGAGTATGTTGTCGTCAAATCACGTTTTTTTTTGCATAATAATTGATGTTAGTCCTTTCAACCACTGTTGCTTGGCGTGTGAACCCTGACCAATTATTTTCATAAGTTTGCGTGCAAGCCAGTATCTGGATTCGTGGTTCAAAGATCTGGATCATGAAAAGAGTATCTTTCTTTGTGTACTAGTATCTTTCTTTGTGTACTATATGTATGTCTTGAAAGAAAATAGGATTTAATTCATCGGTAATTTAAAATATTAAAAGAATGATTTATAATTTATTTTATTTGCTTATATTTTTTCAATTAAATTTAATAAGATTTATTATATATTAATCACGTATTTATCTTACATCTTTTATTAAATGAAAGATACGAGATTGAAGTGTTAAAGTTTGAGTTTAAGCGCAAACGAAGGAAGAGGAAACAGATATCATATTTTCAGATTTTGAAAGCTAAAGCTTTCTGATTTTCAAAAATTTCGGTTTAGATGTTCACCGATTTATCAAAAAAAAATAAAAAATAAAAAATAAAAATGAAAAGTTCAATCATCAATGATTGAGTAAGCAGCCAATAAAAATATGACACATGGCACTTCTTCTTTATTGGGCCTTTCCACCTGAATGGTGTGAAAAAAAAAAAAAAAACTTATTACATAAATGGTGTGCTTTTGAAACAATTCATGTGAATGATATCTTTTTATCTTTTTTCATTTTTTTAAATTTTTTTTAAAGACGTTAGTGTCTTTTAACATTTTCTAATTTTTTTTTAAATAGAAAGTTGGAAGACGCTGGTGACACCAATACCTCCAATTTTTTTTATTTTTTAATAAATAATAAATTTTATAAAAAATAAAATAAATAAAATAATTAGATAAAATGTCACAATAAATTATATATTAATTAAAATTTTAATAAAAAAATAAAAATTTATAATGAATAAAAAATTTAAATATTAAATTTTAAAAAATTAATTTTTTATCTTTCAGAAAATAAAAAAGAAAAAAATGAATTTTCTGAAAAAATATTTTCCAACTTTTCTATTTTTTGTTTTTTCATATTTTTTATAACAAAGAAAAATAAAAATAAAAAATTTATTTCAAAATAATTTAAAAAAATAAAAAAAATAAAATTATTATAAAATAACTAAACAATATGTAACAATTAATTATATTTTGACTAAAATTTAATAAAAAATAAAATTCTATTATCATTCAAAAATTAAATTTAAAAAAAATTAAATGTTTTATTTTTTAGAAAACAAAAAAAATAAAAAAATAAAAATAAAAAAAGAAAAAATAATTTTGTTGGGACAAATTTTCTGAATTTTTTCAAATTTTTTATTTTTTTCTTATTTTTTTATAAAAAATAAAAAAATATATAAAATAACTAGATAATATATCACAATTAATTATATATTAACTAAAATTTTAATAAAAAATAAAATTTTATTATGAATAAAAAATTTTAAAAAGAAAAAAAAAAGAAAAATGTAAAATGAAAGAGTTATTTCGAAAAAATTTAAAAAAATAAAAAAGAAGAAAAAATAAAAAATCAAAATTCTCTTTTGGAGAGATGGTTTAGTGATTGATAGCTCCTATCTTAAAAATCGATATAGTTCGAAATAAAGAATTATCGAGGGTTTGAATCCCTCTATCTCCTTTGCTTGATGAATGAGTTTGTTTATTTTATTAATTTTAATTAGTTACATTGATTTTTTAAAAGATAATAACTCGGCTATACCATCACGTAACCAAATCGAAAAAAAAAAATTGATAGAAATAATTTGAAAAAAAAATAAAAATAAAAAATATAATTTTTTCTTCTTTTTATTTTTTTAAATTTTTTTAAAATAACTCTTTCATTTTGTATTTTTCTTTTTTATATTTATATTTATTTTTAAAATTTTTTAGTTATAATAAAATTTTATTTTTATTAAAATTTTAGTTAATTTATAATTAATTGTTACAAATTATTTAGTTATTTTGTATTTTTTTTATTTTTTTATGAAAAAAATTAGAAAAAAATAAAAAAATTAGAAAAAGTTCAAAAAACTCGTCCCAACAAAATTATTTTTCTTTTTTTTTATTTTCTAAAAAATAAAATATTTAATTTTTTTAAAATTTAATATTCAAACTTTTGATTGATAATAGAATTTTATTTTTTTATTAAAATTTTAGTTAAAATGTAATTAATTATGACATATTGTCTAGTTATTTTATTATAATTTTATTTTTTTATTTTTTAATTCTTTTGAAATAAATTTTTTATTTTTTTATTTTTATTTTCTTATTATAAAAAATAAGAAAAAATAGAAAAATAGAAAAAGTTGGAAAACATTTTTTTAGAAAATTCATTTTTTTCTTTTTTATTTTCATTTTTTTAATTTCTAAAAAATAAAAAATTTATTTTTTATTAAAATTTAATGTTTAAATTTTTTTATTCATAATAAAATTTTATTTTTTATTAAAATTTTAATTGATATATAATTTATTATGACATATTATTTAATAATTTTATATTTATTTTATTTTTTATTTTTTAAAAAATTATTAGTATTATTTTTATTTAAAAAATAGAGACGTTGGTGACCAACTTTCTAATTAAAAAAAAGTTAGAAAATGTTTACAAAAATTTTTTTAAAAAAAATATAAAAAGGTTAAAGGACACCATCCACATAAATTGTTTTAAAAGCATACTATTTACGTAATAAGTTTTTTTTTTTTTTTTTTCACACCATTCAGGTGAAAAAGCCTCTTTTTTGTAACCGGCATTTGCCCTTTCCTACTGTTCTTCACAAAAGGCATAAATTCCAACGGTCCTCAGATTGGCTGAGGTTAAAATGAAGTTGTGGAAATTGAAATAACAGAAGCAGAAGGCCACTTGTTTTTAAATTAGTAGCACTTGTGAAATACTCTGGCTCCCAAAATCAAAACCATTCAACCTCGAAAAAAAAAAAAAAGCTCGCTTTTCAAAAAAATTACAACATATTATTTTCTTTTGTCTGGTGCATAGCAATATAATATAATAATAGAATGAATAAAAGAAAATAATATTCTTAACATAAAAAAATTACTTTAATTTATAATAATTCAAATATTACTTTCCAATAAAAATTCAAATATATATTTCTATACATATATTAGCCTCCAAATAAAATTTTTTAATTTACAATTTATGATTAAAAAATTACATATGTCTCAGTAAGAATTAGAAATTTTTATTAATTATTGTTATTAGTTAAGATATTATCACAAGCTAAAAATGAAAGTATTGCATTCTTTTCTTTAAACAATTTTTTTTATTTTTCAAAAATTATTTAAATAAAAGTTGAATCAATTATTTGAAATAAATATCTATGTAAATCATAGTTTCAAACTATCATCCTATGTTTTAAGTAACTGGATATTTCTCCTTATTTTCAGAAAATTAAAAAAAAAAGCTCAAAAGATGTGGCAATTTCACTTTTATCTTGTAATAACTTAACTAACAATAATAGTTAATAGAAAACTCTAATTCTTTTGAAATAAATTTGTCTTGTAATAACTTAATTAAAAGTAATATTACCATAAACATTTAAAACAATTACATATAAATGTGACTTGCAAGTTATATATTTATATATATATTGTACTTGTAATTTTTTAATAATTAGTTATAAACTCAAAAAATTTATTTGCAGGACTAATATATACAAAAAATATATATTTAAATTTTATTAAAAATTAATATTTAAATTATTATAAATTAATTTATTTTTAATTTTTTTCTTTTTGTTTATGATAAATGAATTTATCCAAAGATTTAAATACCCATTTTAACCATTCATAAATATAAGTTATATCATTTGGTTCCTTACAAATTTTTAATATCAATTTCATCCTTTGTACATTATTTTTTTCTTATTTTAACCCTTTCATTTTTTTAACTATTAACACATCAATAAAAACACTGACAACGAAGTCAAATCAACCAATTTATTACATATAAAGGATGAAATTAATATAAGATATTTACAAAGAAAATTGATACAAGTCAAATTAGTGAAGACAAAAATGGGATTTTTGTCAATTTAAATTTAAACATGTTATTTCTATAGTTTTAGTTATAATTAATAATTTATATTTTAATTTTATTAATAAAACTATAAAGCATATAGATTAATTAATAACATTATAAGCCAGCACTTCTAGTATTGTAGTGGCACTTGATGTTATCTTGAAATTTTTCCTTTTTCATTGTCCTCAATTCAAATTCAAAATTTTTTATATATGTCTCAAGTAACTTATCACTTTTGCTATTAAAAAAATCTAATAACATTATAACTTGAAGACTATTGCAAATATTGGAGTAAGATTATTTTTTTAATATAAAGGCATTCTTGTAATTTATGAAAAAATAAATGATAAAAAATATCTATTTCCATTTTATAGTGTTAATCAAATAACTTCATGTCATTCTCATTTTCTTTCGATTATATTCCATTCAACTAATGAGTTTTAATCTTATTTATTATATATTTAATAAAATATTTTTTACATGATAAATTTGATGAATTCAATAATAGTATATATTTATTTTTTTAAAATCTCTAATGAATAAAATTAAGTAAAATTAAAACACAGTTCAGACCATTTTTTCAAGATTGGACTTATGATTGAAAAAAAAAAAAAAATCGAATCATATGAACGTACGTGATATTCAGAACTTATAATTGATTGACATTGTCCAATACTTGACATTCAAAACTTATAATTGAAGACCATAATTGAATGGACAACTAAGACAATTACTTATTTTATATGGGATCAAAATTAACAAAATCACAAATTCAAATATCTGGTAAGCTTCCAACTTTGCGCTAATCTCTAAAAGCTCCAATCCAAGGATTAAGAATCTCCCTCAGCCTAACTCATGCACGCATCTACTTTTAGTTGGCGCATGCTAGAATGGGCCAAATTCAAACGCATGCGTCTACTTTTAGTTGATGAATGCTAGAATTGGCCAAATTCAAATGTTTTATCTATCTTTTATGTTAATATTTTGATCCACTTACTATACCTGTACTACCATTTTTTTTTTTTTACGCGATCATTACTTCCTGTCCACGCACAAGAAAATGTGATTAGAAACTAAAAAGGATATTGCAAGCAAATGTTTGATTCCATTTAAATGATGTTGAATAGAGACTAAAAAATGTGATATTAAAGTGCTAGAGATTAAGATCGGAGAAGAGAAAGAAAAAAGATAATAAAAGTTCAAGTTTTAGAAGCTCAATTTCAATTTAATGTGAGAATAGAGATGGATACGTGATTAAAATGTAACAAATTTTATTAAATTTAAACAAAAAATTAATACACATAGTGCTAACAATATAAATCATATTTCCCTCTTTTTGACATTTAGAACCATCTGTATATAAATTAAAATTAAAATCATATTGTAAGTAGGTAAAATATATTTTTTGTTAAAATTTTTAGTGAATTTTATTTCTTTTCTTTTTATATTATATTTTAATATAAAATAAATTATTCTATTATTTTTTATAATTTTATTTATTAATTTAAAATTTTACAATTGAATATATATATATATATATATTTTACTGGAATATTTTTTAACTTTCCTGTTTAGTCCTCTTAATGATTGCACACATTAATAAGTTATATATATATATTTGAGAATAAAATGTAATACCTAAAAAAAAAGGGTTACTGAAGGATCGAAGTGAAAAAGTTTAAATTTTCATTACGGTCGAATTATAATTTCTTATTTTTCAGAAGGGTTTTATTGAAGTCGGTGGAAAGTCGATGAGTCAAAGTGCAAATCTCCCCATTTTCTTTTATATATAAATTTTGCCCAGTCGATTTTTTCTTCCTTCAGCGCGAGTTCTCTCTAGTTTTCCTAAAGCTTCTCCCGGCTATTGTATCTCCTCCGGCAAACTACTGCATCCTTGCTTATTGTCACCGTTCGGCGAGTGCCCGGTGGTTATCCACCATCTTCCTTCTTTGGCAATGCTTTCTTCTTCACGTTCGGCCTTTCCTTCGTTTTGGAGCTTCACCTGCATCAATGATCTTCCTTTTCTTTGGCTTGTCGTTGCCGTCCAATGTGATCCAACTGGCGAGCTCTTTCTTGCGTCCTCTTTTTCGTCAATTAGCCAGCAACTTTCTCCTCTTCTGTTTGCATTGTCTTCGACTTCCGTCACCAGCCTCTTCTTCGGCTTTCATTGGATTGGCGAGTTCCGATTACCGTCCAGCTTCTTGGCACCTCTCCATGGTCTATTGAGCTTGGCTGTAGCTCGACACATCTTTTCCTTCCCTTGCTAGCAAGCTTCGGCCAGTGACCGGATCTGGCACACCGATGGCGATCCAATTCCTGTCGAACTTCCCACCTGCACTTTGGAAGGTGGTGAGTAATCATAAAACAAAAGATTTATTTTATACCTTATCTACATCAAGTTTTCAAGATAGTTTACCTTAAACCCTAATCCTTAAAGTTGAGATATACTGAGATATTGCTATTCTTCACCTCCAGATAAAATTCCCTTTGATGAATCGAGCACACAAACAGCAAACTTTTGGAGCTTTAGCTGATTTAGCTTTCTAAGGATTTTCTAAGGTAAGTGGATGATCTTCCTTATTTAATAATCCCATTTGTAAATATCAAATAATTTTATTATATAAAATATTATAAATCCTTTTAAAATAATAAAATTTTCCTATATATTAAAGTGGTTTCAAAAGTATATTTACATGTTGTGTGTGTACATGAAATGGTTTGCTGTGATTAAATGATGTATTTTCATCTTGTGTTATGTCATTGGAATTGGCAATCCTATTTTTCTATGTAATGAATAGATATGAAAATGCATCAATAGGTTTACATATGTTTTGATAAATGTTGCTTACTCAAAATAGTATTTTCATGTTACATGATATTTTTAGATTATTGGTTTGAGATATTGGATCCATTGAGAAATTTATTAGTAACCCTCAGTGTACTTATGAACAAAACATATTATAGGCGAGATTGATGGATATAGGCGAGATAGATAAATTAGAGTGGTGTTACGGAGTTATATTTAGGATGTACGATTACCCCTGGGAATTTTTCCATTGGGATTTCAGTTGGTTGTTTTTGTATATGCATTATTATATTTTATAAAACTTATTAAATATTTTCTTATGTTCACATCGTGATGGACATTTTTCATAGTATCATGTATTGTTGTATATTTCATTCAGTTAAATATCATACTACAATTATTTAACTATCTTAATAGATGAAGCTTCCAAACTTATTGTGAGGTTATGATATCTAAATGGGCAAGCATATTTTCACAGCTATATATATACATACTTTCGAATATGATTTTTAAATGGGATTTTTGAATAATCATGGGATTGTTTACTCATTAAGTTCCTATGAAACTCACTCTTCATTTCCATGTTTTGCATAACTAAAGGATATTCTTGTTATTCCCTCGTGTCCTCCTGACTTAGAATCTGCTCTCTGACTGAGTGGATCGCACTCAGCGAAGATTTAAGGTATAACTGTGGTGTAAAGTCTAGCAGTTGATAGGAATATATATGTATGTGATGTGGTTGATGAGTGGCCAGTAGAATGTAAATTGTGTAATTTGGGTCATTGTATTTATTTGTATCATTGTACAAGTTGTGGTGGGTATGTAGCCCTTGTCTAATGTATTGGCCTTGAGGTCAGGTGTTCGAAAAATAGAGGAAACCCTGTCAAATTTTCATTAGAATTTAATATATAAATATTTCGTCGTGGATTGATGAAATAAAGAATCGTTAGTATGTTATTTACATTGTAAAGTTTGTAAGGGGTTCTTTGATGGAGGGGGTTTCCTAATGGTGATCTTTTACGCCGGTCATATTCCGTAGATCGGGGCGTGACATAAAACTAGTAATTAAATAATGAAAACATTTAAAAACTTTCCTTGTAATTATCAATTTAATCATTTGCAATAAACAATTTCAATAACATTGCATATAAAATTATGAATGCTAAATTATATGAATTTAGATTCTCTAATTTCTTAAGAAAATTGATATAGATTTAAAAAAAGAGGTAAACATAATTTTCTTGCAAAAGAGCCTATCCATTTTTATAGAAAGAAAAATTTTATGTCTATCTTTTTTTTCCTAAATCTAAATTGTCAAATTTTATATTTATCTTTCTACCTATGGTCAATTTCTCAGAATCGAAGACAGACACACCACTCTATATAATAACATTGGAACTCTCAGTTTATCATTATTTTGTATGGTACAATAGGATGTCTTGAGTTTTCTTAACACCCTATATTTATATATACTAATCACTAGTCAGAATTTCATTAAGAAATCAGTTTAGTTTCTTATGGTTACTCTGGCAATGTTAATTCTCATATACAATGGGCAGTAATAGCATTTAGACCACCAGAATATCTCTAATCTTGTAAATGAAAATGAATTGAGCAAGGTTTTTATCTCAGGAAAAAAAAGGGGAAATAAAAAAAAAAAAAGAAAGCTAGAATCTAAGTCTGTAACCATGATTTAAAATTTTAAAATCATAAAATTAAAATTTATATTGCACATTTAATGAATGGTCAAATCCATTCAACATATCTTGGTTGCCTATATACAAACTACTTGTCTATTTTTAATTCATGCTTCCATAAGCAAAACTACCACAAGCAATTCTTACTTCATTGAGCAAAGATTCTTGGGGGTCCATTCCAGCTGCCTTCATCTGATACAACAACTTAATAGCCTCAACATACAAGCCATGCTGCAAGTAACTCATAAGCATGGCATTCCAACAAGCATCATTTGCATCATTGTTATTATGTGACATCTCAAGGATCTGTTTGGCATCTCTTAGAAACCCACTTCTCCCATACATGTCCACTAAACCACATTGCACATAATTATCCCAAACAAGCCCTATTTTAATAGCATTAGCATGGACTTGTTTACCAGAGAGTCCATAATCAGGCATCCTTCCACAAGCTTTGAGAACACTTGAAAATGTAAAACTATTCTTCTTTATCCCTCTTCTTCCCATCTCCTTGAAGTTATTAAGAGCTTCAGAAAATTGCTCTTCCCTACAATCGTTGATGATTTTAGCCGTCCAAGTCAGCGTGTTATTTCGTGTGGCTTGTTTGAAAGCTATATTGGAATCTTCAAAGCATTTGAATTTTCCATAAAAGCTGATTAAGGAGCAAGTAAGAAGCACATTATTACAAATTCCTAACTTGATTAACCATCCATGAACTTGCTTTCCCAAATCAAAATTCATGCTGAAGGCACATGCCTTGAGAAGACAGACCATGACCCATGTAGGGAATTCCAATATACCAACTTGGTTTACCATACTAAGAAACAAGCTTATAGCTTCATCATAGTCAGCATTATCGAAATAAGCAACAATTAAGGTTGCCCACGAGTTGAAGTCCCTAACAGGCATTGTATCAAACATATGGCGTGCGTCCTCTAACAGACCGCATGAAACAAACATGACAAGTAGCCTATTGATCAATGATAAGTTGCGTTTGACTCTGCTAAGGGAAATATGGGAAAACAACTCAATGGCCCTTTGTGGGTCCCCAGAAACGGTGCACTCTTGTATCAGAGAGGTGTATATGTCAATGGGTATGGAGAAACCAAGACAATCCAGCAAACGCAAGACATCCGAGGTCGTAGTGTCAGCAGGGTTAACCCTTTTTGTCTTGTTTTTCTTCCTCCTCCTCCTCTTCTTGTCCCTCCAACTAATGGTAGTAGAAGTGGTGATTTGAGGATGAAGGGGTTTGATTGGAAGTAATGAAATTCCAAAACTGTCGTAAACAACGTTGTTATGGAGATGCAGTTTTTGTTTGGGAAGCCGAACTTGAAGCCTGTAGTTAGGACAAGGATAAACATCAATGGAACAGCTGCTGCTATGGTTCTTTGGATTACGTGAAGGAGCATAATTTAAGGTTGGCGCTTTTGGAACAACAATTTCCATTTGGATATTCTAGTGGACACTGGATGTTTATGAGCGATGATGATGCGGCGATTCTTCTTCTGTCTGCTCCGAGTTTAACGTTTGTGGATGTACGGAGAAAATGAAATATTTTGACCCTAAAATATCAGCTTTTCACATCTCAAGTATTCAAGTTCATCACCGTCAAAAAATATTAATTGGGTAATATCTGGGCCAAAAGCGAGCCGTGATCCAATTATATATTAATTTAACTAATATTAATATAAATTGCAAAAATCAGTAACCATTTAAGGGGACGTTTGGTACACTGATTTTTTTTTCATTCCTAGGAATCATGTTTCCTAGGAATCGTGTTTCCTGGGAATGTTAAAAATGCGTTTGGTTTACCTTAAATATTTCTGAGAATGTTAGACATTCCCACGTTTAGTTCTAATATAACTTTCTTAGGAATCTTGACATTTTTGTACAAAATATCCCTATCTATTTTAAGTTAAAAAATAGAGAAGATGAGAGAAAAAGTGAGAGAGGGGATGAGAGAGAAAGAGAGAGAGAGGATGAGAGAGAGTGTGTGAGAGAAAATGAGAATGAGGATGAGAGAGAAAAAGTGAGAGAGGATGAGAGAGTGAGAAAG
>JANHAO010021609.1:0-12450 GCA_026873985.1 Saraca asoca | reverse complement strand
TAAACAGAGCATTTAACATCATATCTTGAGAAATCAACTCTAGAGTTACTAAAAAATAAATTTGATGATCTAGGATTACTCACCAAGTCCGGAAGAGGCTACTGTCAGCTCGTCGCCGGCTGGAAAGCTGCCGACGACCCAGAACCAGACTTGGCCGAATGACCCAAATCAGGGGGAAGAAGAAGCTTCGACGCTGTGTGCTACCACTGACCAAACCAGCATGCCGAAAAACCACCATGGATGAAGCAAGCTCACGCCGTTGGAGACCGTCAGTGAGAAGAGCCACAGTCCGAAGCTTCTCGTCGTCGAAGCCATACGTATGAAGGAGGAGTCCTGTTGCACGACGCCAGAAGAGAAAGGGAAGACCCACGACGGCCAAACTCGCCAAGGCTCGCCGGAGATGGAGGCACGGGAAGTGAGGAGAGGGCCAGTGGGAGAAGAAAGAAGAAGAAGAAGAAAGGAGAAGAGAGTGGGAGGTTTCGAAAGGAATGCAGAAGCTCGTGGAAGCTTCTTAATAAAATTAGCCCCCCTTTTTTTTTGGCCCAAACTTTAAGTTATTTACAAAATTGCCCACCCGAAAGCCAAGCTTTTCAAATAAATCCCTAAAAGTTTTTCAATTTAGTCATTTTCATTTTCAACTTTTATTTTAAATTTTCCTTTTTATTTTCTTATTTTTCCAGGTATTACACCCATGCTCTCGTGGCTAGAGAAACTATTCATGTTGAAATATTAGTATTTAATTTATTTAGTAACTATAATTTATAATCCATATTGTTATCTTTATTGTACCTAAAAGTTGTGATACTAAGGCCAAGAGAAAAGTTGACATGTTTTGTTTATCTTTTATTTGTGCTCTATTGTTGTTTTTATGTCCTATTCCTTGTCTTCACATTTTTCATTTTCTAGATCTTCTTCAAAAAATCAAATTTAAAGATGATTCAAAATCAATTTTTAAAGAAGAAGCTAATTTTGAAAATATAAATCGAAAAACTGATAATGATTAGGAAATGCCTAAAATACTTGATAAAAAGCTTTGTAAATCCAATTCAAATTTTTTCAATAAATCAACCTCTTTTATAAAGACTAAAGAAAACTTTTTAAATCCTTATCCCTTATAGGAAGAATTTACTCTTCTTTCTGGGAAGGATATAGTAAAACAAAAACAAAAATATAACTTTCTGCATCTTAGTTGTATCAAAGCATCTACTAAGCCTATAACTAGGTTAAGGTTAAATACAACAATCCTGTTGTGTCTTAGAGATGCTAGGCATTTAAAATTTGATGCTTCTCTACTATAAGCCATAGAAACTTAAAGACCGATATACTTCAACTACTATCCTGATATCTCCTTTTTCTTTAAGAGAAACACACAAGATAAAATATTAGTTTTAAATACCAAATTAATTGGTTACAATGTGATAATTAGGTCAATTTCTTTAGTAATAACCCATATAATTTAATACAAGCTCTACAACTCTCAGAATTCAAAAATTCTGAAACCTCCTAGTAGATAACCAGTAGAAAATTAGGAAATCCCTTTCCAAACAGATCTAGAATCCTTAAAAGACGATTTCTACTTAAAGGAAAATATCCTACAAAGAACTTGGTTTTTAAGAAAATATCAAGGAACAAAGAAAAAAAAATTCATACTAAATAGATGAAATTCATTAGGGAATTTAAGATAAATGTTCCCTTCTTTAATTGGTTTGAAGTTTATGCTAAAAGAAAATAAATAAACTATCCTTTTTTTTAATATGGTTAGCGTTATTACTAGGATCATCCAAACTTGGATAACTTTAAAAGGAGATCAAGTAGTCTCAAAACTCCCTTGTCACAACGCAGAAATCTTGATCATGACCAGCATGAATATCATTCCTTATTTGAATATTCACCAGCCTTTACCATATAGTCTTGTTACAGTCATGTTAGTATTTTCCCAATGATAATTAAGTGACTAATTAGAATAAAGTGAACTCAAGAAAGATAGTGAAGTTCCTAGAAAATATATACATATATTATATAATTTATATTGGCATTGCCCAACAGGCCAATGCTAGTATTACTAGATTGTACCAGATGTCTACAAATTGTTCAGAAACAAAATATTCTTAACCTTCCCTAAAAACCTAGGAACCATCCTAAACTACTTTATGTACTTCTCAAACAAGGTATTTAAAAGAAATTTGATTAATCTACGTCTTACCATAACATCAAAAGTATAGGTTAACCTAACCAAACCCTGCAGGCCTTCTATTTACAAGTTTTTCAAAAATAAGGACAACAAAATTGCTATTGATGACAGACCTTTTTAAGGGTTAAACCATTTAAAGGCCATCATTAAAAGTACATTGAGTGGTTTTGGTGGGATAATCTCAACATCATAAAGAATTTGGCAAGCTACCAAATTTAAGATAATAGTATAATGGATGTTCGATTGATATGATCCTATGGGACCTGAAACTGTGGTGGTGTAATTATCAGTGGTGATTTCCATTGATTTGTTATCCATTCTTAATTTGTAGGAATAGGGTTGGTAACATTGTCTTGAAAATCTGAAAAAATAATCCAAAAAAAAAAAAGTCTGGGGCTTAGTAAATAAAATGTATTAAACTTATGTACTAATCAACCAACAAAAGATACATATGTATATACGAGCAACCATACCTCAACTAGATAGCCATTTCTCATGAAACTTTCAGAAGTAAATAATGAATAATAGGAATATATCCATGAGAATGATCACATCATAATCTTTCTAGTATATCAAGTCAGACTTTCATAACCACAGTCCACCATTTTTAGTTCATTATATATTTCAATCTCATAACATCATATCTCATTATTTCATATGGCAATTTAAACAAGTCAAACATTATATAGCAATAAATCATAAATCTCCTTATTACTTTAGTTTATCCTTATCTTGTACAAATCCATCTTTATCCTTCCAAGCCAATCTTATTCCACTAGTCATTTCAAAATGCATAGATCCAGGATTCAATTTATTATTCCTCATCACAACCTATCATTCATATTTCAAGTCTCATAAGGGCTTTCAAATAGTCAAGGATATCAATTCCATAATAAATGCATCATCATGATCACATCAATTCATTCCATCATTATTCACAATATCATGTTCCATTTTGGATCTTGAGAAAAATAATAAACACTAAGGAATATGATTTTCAAAACAACTATATCACATCATTATCATTCAGCCATGATCTGAGTCACAAGAATTACATTTTGTTTGCCAATGCACCTCACATTCCTTGTTTCCTCATATGACTATTTTCATTAATTTCATATTAATAATATAGATAGCCAAATGTTAAATTCAATAATATTATATTATAATTATTTATTTAAATTTTCTTAATCATTACACTTAATTTAGTAGGGTTTATATAAGATTAAACTAAGAGAATAGGAAATATTTTATAAAGAATAGAAGTTGTGCTTAAGCAATTAGAAGAGCAAGATTGTTAAAGAAATTTGAGTAGAATCGTGATCAGAATCAAGGAGTTCAAGTATGAAAATTTTGATTTGACTCCAAGAAAATTAATTAGAAATGCAAGTCTATTCACCAAAATATACAATCATTTAAGAAATTCATTTGCATACATGATCAAGATTGCGATTGAAATTGGAAAATACAATAGGCAAGATCGATTTAAATTGCACAAATCTAGTTGAAATTTCAATTCAAATCATAAAGGCAAAACTATTGAATTTCTATGAGCATGATCATGGGTTTAGTTCAAAAAGCTACAATTTGACTCCTACAAATAGAAATTATAGGAAACAATAGAAAAATGGGGGATATCAACTTCCAATTCAACTATGCACTATAGGATCTTATCACAACATGTTTTGATAGCTCTAGCATACACTAAACCTAACTATTTTAGTCACAAACTAATCATTTTTTTAGTCAATCTATTTAATCACAAATTATGCCTCACAATTGCAAAATTCATTTCCATCAACTACCATCAAATATTCAGCAGATCATAAGTAAGAAACATATGTTAATTCACAAGAATGGTAACAGTTACTCATAGGTAGGCTAAATATACCAGATCACTATTGATCCCACTAGAAATCCTTAACACTCTTCATAAATAAAAAGAAGGGCATATTAGCTCCTTAATTGTTTTAATGTTTTTCTTTTAGAAAACAATTAGATATCATTTGCTTATGTTTCCTTATATAAAAACATGCCAAATATACAAGATTTGAGCTCTAAAACTTCAAAAAAATTGGTATGGGTTCTTAAAGTGAACAATAACATGAATGGTAATTGCTAACTTCAAAAATTCATAACTTAAGTTTTATCAAATGAATTAGCATGATTTTGATATCAAACAAAGAGGAAAAAGAGAGAATTCAATAGTAAAAATTTGATAAAAATAATAAGAAGAATCAGTGAGATCACTTGATGAAAGAAAGTAATGGTAGAGAAAGAAGGTAACTTGGAGAATAAAGAGAAATTTGTATAACTTGTATAATCTAAAGCCAAAGATGAAGGAAAAGATGAGCCGACTAAAGAAAGGGCAAAATGGAAAAGATAGGTCAACTTTCCAATAATTACAAGTTGACAATTTTTCCTTTTTAGTAATTTTTTTATATCTTTCATTTTAAACTCAAATTTAATGTACTTATCAGTCACTATTGACCATGAAATTTTAATACAAATTTGGTAAATTTAATACATTCATAACGACTCTAATTTTTTTGCCCATTCGATATTTGTAAGTCTAGCTTCAATATTTTTAAAGTTTTGTAGAAATTAAATTTCAAAAACATGAATTTTTATTCTTTAAACATTCATGACAATAATTTGATCTTTGAAATATTTTTAAAATTTTGTATAGTCTATTTCTACTATATTTGGGCCTCCCATGACCTTATATTTATAATTTTGAATTCTTTAAAATTTTTAATTTCTCCATTTTGTTACCAAAATTGATTTTAGAAAATTTGGGGTATTATATCCCTCCTTCAAGATCCTTTATCATGGAAACAAAAGATCCTAGGAATCTAGAGATAGCAACTCCTTTTAAAATTAAGGATCAAAATGAACACATTTCTTCAAGGGATATGCAATCTCTAATGAAACAAAATAACTATATTAACAAGTACCTTCAAACCTTGGGACAACATATCCTTAGTGAATTTGTCCAAATAGGAGAAACCTCTAGTTCAAGTAATACTCTAAAACAAATAGAACAACTTCTGTTTACACTTTATGATATCCATCCAAATAAGCAAAAACAATTAAATAGATCTCATAGGATTAACCTTTCAAATAGAATAGAAATAGTAAATATTAACCAAATGACCAAAGATTTAGATAAAAAAATAGGTAGAAACCTAACTATCCCTGAATCACCTTTAGGAGATAGTCTCAATAAAAAAGTCCAAGCTTTAGATAAAGCCTTTGAAATAGCTTCTAAAACATATATAGAAAATAAGGAACTAAAATTCGAAACTCTTAAGATTTTAGCAACCTAAAGGCCTAGACAACTAAATTTTCAAAATACTTTAGAACCTTAAATATCCCTTATTCAAAACTCTTATAATAGGAATAACGTCTATAAGTGGAATGTAAATTGCAAATCTAAGCATAAAACTATCCAACTTTTACAATAAATGACTATGGTTAGCACAACCTACCAAACAATGCAAGGATGTGATGACATGGCAGTCATTCATATCCTAGTTGTCATATTTACTCGCCAACTCGAATGATGGTGGGATAAACACCTCACCAATTCTAAAAGACAACAAATTTATGATTTTTTCAAAGAAGATAGTCAAGGAGAATTAAAATTAAATGGTAAACCCATTCCTAATATTGTAAATAGCTTAATATAAATAATTATCAAACACTTCATAGGAGATCGCAGCCTATAGAAGAATAAATCAACTAAATTACTTTCAAATCTTAGGTGTAAAGCCCTTTTAAATTTTAGATGGTATAAGGATTTTTAAACAAATGTACTCAAAGTTTGATAATGTTGACGGCGAAACTCAGTTCGTACGAAAGACTCAAACTTCAGTCAACGAAAAGTGAGTTTTGGGAATCAATGCCACTCCTGAAGTGTAAGAGAGGGGTAGAGAGGAAGAAGGCAATCGATTTAATGTGGTTCGGCCAAATCCGGGAGGTACCAGATCCTACATCCATGACGAAGTTCTTATTAATATAAAATTATTTGCAGAGTTTCTGCTTACAAGAGTTGACCCTTTTTTTTACATACATGGATCTACCACCTTCTTATTAACAATGTGAGCCTATTTATACAGGAAAGAGAGGTTACATGCATTAATTGTTAGCTACAGTTGTATCAAATAAATGAGAAAAGATAGTGAAAGGACTGTAATCTAGCTGTAGGTTACGGTGGTGGGTCCTTTAAGCTGTCCGTAGGCTTACAGTTACTTTTCGTGTTGAGCAAGACACTCATGCATAGAGATTGAGAGTTCTTAATCTCGGGGTTGTCATGGTAGGGCTTCTGTAACAAGCATAAATAGATCGATCGTGGGTCGATCCGACAACTTCACATGTTGTCACTTCGTTGTTGAGACACTATTTCAGAGAATGCCTCGTACATCGTTATGCCGAGGCGAGCGAGACAAAACTCGACGCTCGGGATTGCACTATTGTTTTTGCTCCCTTGATTGTCGCTATTAAGCTTGTTAGAGGTTTCTTACTGGGGCACGAGAACTGGTCTCTACTTCCTCGGGGACTTGCCCTTGCGAGGCTACTTTTAGTGTATAACACAAGCCCCCTAACTCTTGATGTGTTTTACAAGCTGGGAGTTGTATGTTTTCGAGGTTTGATTTGTATCTTCAGTCAGTATCCTTCTTTGACTAAGATGTCATGTCGGATGTCTATCCATTCTGCTTCAGGCCATGCTTTCTCCTGTTTGCCATTTTTAGCCGTTGGCGTGGCACTGTCGCTCGTTTTGGGCCGTTGAATGAAGATTTGGCTAGATTCTTTCTGGATTCTTCAAAAGGTTGAGCGGGTCTATATATAGCTTGGGGCATTCTTTGTTTTGCCTTAGGGAAATCTAATGGAGGAGACTGAAGAGCTTCTGAAGCTTCTTGTTATCTTGGCTTCTGATGAAGCTTGGTGAGACTTGGATGGCCTGTTGCATGGTGGCGGGAGACACGGATGGCCCGTTGCACGTAGCCTCAACATAGGATTGGCTTGGTGGGGCTGTCATGGTGTATTATGGCCACTTCCTCTATCCGTTATTGGTGGCTCTACTACCTGGCCTGCTAAGGATGCTCTAGTCCTGACCCAGGCAGGTGCGCCGGTAGAGAAATAAGCACAAGGAAATGTGGGGCTGCCGCTCTATCGCTAGGAGTAGGCTTAGAGACTGGCCTTTCCTTCTGCTGACCCGTCACCTCGCTTGTCGAGGCTTTGTATGGTTTCTTCTCCTTTCGGATGTATGTAACAGATGCTTCGAGCATTATTGTATGTAAATTTCTGATGATCTAATAAAATGCTCTTTATTTACTGATCGGCTGCCTTTGTTTCTCTGATTACTCAACTTATTATGAGAGAGAGAGAGAGATCGCATGTGAGCTATGTTTGAGGGATCTTATAAGTCCCAAATAATTCGTCGCATGATAATTGTGGGCTGTCATCCGCATGAGAGCTGCGGGAAATATAGTTCTCAATTTCCTTGTATCGTTTAGGATTTTATGTTGTTATTGTTTTTTTTTGTTGAGGTTTTGTCTAGTGGCAGCGAGGTGAAAATCATTCACTGAGTTTTTTGTTCGAGTTTTCGAAGCCTCGAGGTAGGCTTAAGGCCGTCTCACCCTCGGGCGTTGCGAGGTAGGCTCAAGGGTCGTCTCACCCTTGATTTTATTTTTATTTCGAAGCCTCAAGGTAGGCTCAAGGCTGTCTCACCCTCAGGCGTTGCGAGGTAGGCTCAAGGGCCATTTCACTCTCGATTTTATTTTTATTTCGAAGCCTCAAGGTAGGCTCAAGGCTGTCTCACCCTCAGGTGTTGCGAGGTAGGCTCAAGGGTCGTCTCACCCTCGATTTTTTTTTTCGTTTCGAGGCGAGGTGAAAACCATTCACCGAAGTTTTTAGTTTTGTCATAGCAAGGTGAAAACCATTTATTAAGGTGATTGTTGTTGTAGCGAGGTGAAAATCGTCTGCTGTGGTGAATACGACCGCTGTAGCGAGGTAAAAATCGTTCGCTGTAGCAAGAATTCTAAGGCAGAGAGAAAACTTTATCTCAATAGTGTTTGGCTGATCGGTAATTTTCATTAAATTCGAAGTACCGTGGTTAGTATGAATCGACAAACAACTATAATAAGATCAAAATATGGTTCTGACAAAGGGCTCAGGCTCCTAGGTGATTACTCACTGGGCATGTTGAGTGCGCTGTCCCATTAGTCTTACCACATAGTCCTATAATTGACCTCTTCTGATGAGGTCTTCTATGGCTTCTCTTAGCATTTGACAATCTGAGGTGGAATGTCTAGCCTCATTGTGGAAGGCATAAAATTTGCTTTGATTCATGGACTTGGTGGGTGTTCTCATTGGCCGAGGTTTTCCAAAGTCCTCATTATACCTTTTTACGGTAAAAATTTTGTCTTGAGCATTTGACAGGATGCTATAGCTCTCGAAGCGGTCACTGGGCCGCTGAGGTTTTTCTTTCTTGGCGAGATGAGGAGTGGGATTGTCATGATTCTCGCTGCTCCTCTTTTTGCTTGCGAAAGAACCGTTATGGTTCCCTTTATGCTTGGGTTCCTCTGTTCCGAAGGTTTCTTCCCATCTTATTTGTTTGGCCGCTCGGTCGTAAAGTTTAGCAAGGTCTCGAGGAGGGACTTGTAGAGGCTTTCGTAGAGTTTACCATTTTTATGAAGTCCCACTGAGATAGTCGTCAGGACGCTTTTCTCCGAAGGGTTCTCCACGGAGTTGGCTTCTTGTCTGAACCAGGCGATGTAGTCTTTAAGTGACTCATCCCTGTGCTGGAAGATCATCGCAAGATGGCAGGGAGGCACGAGTTGTCTTTTCAGCACTCGATATTGGTTGATGAATTTTCTTTGGCATTCCTCCCAACTGCTGATGCTGTGGGCCAGGAGGCGTCTGAACCAAGTACGAGGCATCGCCCTTAGCGTGGCAGGGAATACATGACATTTCACTAGGGGGTCGATCATCTGGAGGTCCATTTGAGTATTGAACACGTCCAGGTGATCGCTTGGGTCACTATCCCCATCGTATAGAGGGATTACAGGCATCTTGATCCTCTACGAAAGAGGTCACTTCTCGATCTCCATAGAAAAAGGTAAGGTTTCCTCCTGTCGAGGTTGGTTGCTCTGAGGCGGTGGGCACTCTTCTAGTTGCTTCAGCCTCTGGAGGACCTCTTCCATTGTCGGAGGATGATCTTTATGCCGAGGGCAGAGCTTTTTGCTCGATGCGAGCCCCCCAGCCATTAGCTGTTGTGATCATTACGGACTTCTCTCTGAGCTTCTTCGTGAAGCTGTTGGAGTCGAGCCATGACTTCTTCTTGTCTTTGGGCATTCTGTGCTTAGGCCTGAGCAAGTACCTTGATAGTCTCAGCTAACTCTTTGACTATATTTTCGAGTGCTGATTGAGACTGGTTGGGCGTTTGTGCCTCTTGAGTCTCAGGTGTAGCGGCGTGCTACTGAGAAATTGGAGTTGTAGAACTCTAAGTTGTTCTTCCTTGGGCCATTTTTGAATGGCAGTAGAGACTTCAAAGAGCAGATGATCCCCACAAATGGTGCCAAAATGTTGACAGTGAAATTCGATTCATACGGAGGACTCAAACTTCAGTCAACAAAAAGTGAGTTTTGGGAATCAATGCCATTCCTGAAGTGTAAGAGAGGGGCAGAGAGGAAGAAGGCAACCGATTTAATATGGTTCAGTGAAATTCGGGAGGTACCGGATCCTACGTCCACGGTAGAGTTCTTATTAATATAAAATAATTTATAGAGTTTCTGCTTACAAGAGTTGGCCTTTTTTTTTACATACATGGATTTGCCCCCTTCTTGTTAACAATGTGAGCCTATCTATAGAGGAAGGAGAGGTTACATGCATTAATTGCTAGCCACAGTTGTATCAAATAAATGAGAAAAGATAATGAAAGGACTGTAATCCGGCTGTAGGTTACGGTGGTGGGTCCTTTAAGCTGTCCGTAGGCTTACAGCTACTTTCCGTGCTGAGCAAGACACTCATGCATCGAGATTGAGAGTTCTCAATCTCAGGGTTGTTGTGGTAGGGCTACTGTAACGAGCATAAATAGATCGATCGTGGGTCGATCCGACTGTTTCACGTGTTGTCGCTTCGTTGTCGAGACACTATTTCAGAGAATGCCTTGTAGCGTCGTTGTGCCGAGGTGAGCGAGGCAGGACTCGACGCTCGGGATTGCACTATTGTTTCCACTCCCTTGATTGTCGTTGTTAAGCCTGTTAGAGGTTTCTTACTGGGATGTGAGAACTGGTCTCTGCTTCCTCGGGGACTTGCCCTCGCGAGGCTACTTTTAGTGTATAACAGATAATAACATGCCTTTTTCAAAAGAGAAATTCCTAGCTAGTCTTCCCAGATCCTTAGATGACAAGGTTAGAGAGAAAATTAGAAATAAATTCAATGGGACTATCCTATACAAACAACTTACTTATGGATAGCTTGTAGCATATGTCCAAAAGTAGTTCTCAAAATCTATCAGGAAGATAAAATCCATAGGCAGTTGGTCAAAAAGAGAGCTCTCAACAGAAAGGGAATTAGGTTCTATTTATAAACAATTTGGTTTTACCTATCCAAAAACCTATAAGGCAAACCATAAACATAGGGAAAAACAAGCAGAAACCAATCCAAGACCTTAAATACGTATGAGTAAAACAAGTAAGAAATATACTAAGAAACCTAGGTATACTCCTTAAATAAATCCAGATAAAAAACCAGTCTATTTTATATGTAATAGGCCTAATCACAATACTAAATATTATAGACTAAATAAAAAATTAAAAAAACTTAAACTTGATAAGGATACCTTCAACCAAATTAGCAATTTACTTGTTGACAAATCCACAGAGGAAGATTCCTTTACAGATGAAGAACAAGTTCAAGAAACTAATCAAATAAAAAAAATGACCGTTGTTCTTCTTCAAAATGTGAAAAATCAGTCTCATCTAAAAAAATTAACAATCTAGATGTTCTCTCTCTAAAGCAAGAACTTCTATTTGACTTTATTTGTAAATTACCAAATAATGATCAAAAGAAAAGTTACTGCCTAGAGTTTAAAAAAACTCTAAAGAAACTATCAACTTCAAGTAAACAACCAACAATTAACCACTATAGTTTAAAAAATATTTTAGATAGATTTAAATCATAAAAATGTAAACTTATTACCCTATAAGATTTACAACCTAAAGTAAATATTCTAAAAGTGTAATACCTGAAAAAAAAAAGGACTAAAGTGAAATCTTCGTAAGGACCAAATTGAAAATTTTCTTTTCTGGTAGGTCTTTGTAAAAGGCGGTGGCAATTGTTAAGGCCAAAATGTAATTTTTGCAAAAATTATTTTAATTATAAAAGGCCCTCAATCTGTTTCCCCTTCCCCGGCTTCTTCCTCCTTTCCTATGGCCTATTCTTCCTGAGAGCTTCCCAGAAGCTTTTGGAGTCAGCCTTTGCACTAGTGCTTATTCTTCTTTCTTTCATAACTGTGTGGTCACTATTTTCTAGCATTTTCCTCTTTTGCGTTGGCAGCACTCTTTCTTCGCTGGCACTATCATTTTGGGCAAAGCTTGATCAGTTACTACATATTTGGCCGGCCAACAAGTGGTCCGATCACCTCCTTCTCCTTTTCTGATAGCTTCCCATTTCCTTGGAGCAACTCACGACAACCAACAGCTCTATCTTCCCTACTGCTAAGTTTGACCGGCAGCTCTTACTCTAACTTCCCATTTGGCTGTTGTGTTTTCTGGCTCACTCTAGCGGCTTCCTCCTTTCCAACGTGTTTTATGATTAGAAAGCCCAGCAGAAGTAATAGTTCTCTTCTCTCCTGTCTAGCCCTTATTCGGCCAGCCATGGTCTCCGACTATCGGTGGTGCTCCGATCATTGGCAAGCTGCCAGCTAGTACTCTGGAATGTGGTGAGCAATCCTAAATCATCCAATTTATTCCATAGTGATGCTATAATGATGTGTCAAGAAAATTGTGTAAAAATCCAAAAATATTGATTTAGTAAAATTGTGAATTTTGTTAATCTTATGTCTTAGAAATATTCTGGGGGAGCTATTGGGCTCCTAGACTTCTAGATAGTGAGGTTCCAGCAAATTTCCCCTATTAGGCAGTTCGATGTCTAAGGTGAGTAGATAATCCTACTCTCTTGATAATCCCATTAAATATAAAATGATTTTATGATATGATATTATGATTTCTTTTGAAATAATGGAATTTCAT
>JANHAO010021608.1:0-12474 GCA_026873985.1 Saraca asoca | reverse complement strand
TCAGTCACAAACAATCCATTAAGATCTCAATGCATTGCTTGGTTTTCCTATCCTCTTCTAAGGTGATTATCAAGATCTCAATAACTATATTGATATCTAAATTAAATGGATCCATTCAACTCAGATATCATAATAAAAACAAAGAGGGAAGGATGAGAAATGACCAGCAAATTGAATGTGAAATGAAGGAGCAAGATTTTCACATTAATCTTCAAGTGCCAACCCCTTGTGCTGATACAAAGTTAGCCTTTCATGGATGCTAAAAACTACAAGGAAAAAGAAAGAAAAATGAGCTACAATACTCCTACCAGAAACTACACTAAAAACTATCTAAAAACTAAACTAAAACTTTTCAACAAAAAGACTTTGCCTGGGAAAAAGGAGAAGCTAGTTGCATGTAGGTGGATAGGCAATGATGGCTGATTGGAGTAGTATGCTGCTACCATTGCATGTGATGCTCAATGTAGACTACTTTCTCTTTCTTTTCTACTAACTTATAGGTCTCTAACTGGCTATGTGTTTGTTGGATCAAAGGATGTGCAATTGGGCTCAAGATCTATGCCAATTGGGGGCCTTAAAACCAATTCTGCAGAGCCCATTTTCACAGCATTTTTGCCTCTCTATTACAGCCTATTTTTCAAGCCCAACTTGATGTTTTCTGCTCTAGAAGTCGCCATATAAATGTGTCTTTATGTGTTAGCTTCCATTTGGGATTTTTTTGACCTCAATTGGACTTGTATAACTCTAGTTATGATCAATTGAATGCATAGAGGTCAGGCTTCCCAAGATAGAATTCTGGTCTTGAGTTCATTTGTAAATTCGGATAGCTAATTGGGTGATTCAGCCTTAGAAGTCTTCATGAAGTTTGTAGAGCTATCTCTTAACATTTGTACAAGATAAGAATCACATCAATTGGACAAGTGTAGCTCGAGTTATGAACATATTATAGAAATTGCTCAAAATGGCCAATTATGCATAATTTTCCAAAATGATTCCAATTGGCACCAAATCATAAATGCACACTAACACAGCTGAAGGTAAGCAATTTTGGACCTTTAAATGCTAAGTGAGAGGACAAATAAATGGTTGAAATATTTTGTTATCAATATCCTCCCTATAATATCTAGTATATATATATATGCATAAGTATGATGATCACAATGAAATGTAATAATTATAATTGGAAATCAAAATGAAATAGGTTGTTAAGATACCAATTAGGTACTTATCATCCATTGTCTTTGCAATTATAATAACAAAGTTTGCAAATGAAAATCCATGAATAGGAATACTGGGATCATCAATCTCACTAACAACTGTAGAAAATTAAAAGTTTATTTTGTATTGATGGGCTACTACTTTGAATAAGCCATTGTTTGAAGCCACACCAAATTGTGAAATTATCTAAATCGACCCTTTCGTTAACATTTACTTGACTTTTTTAAGCAAAGTTTTCTTCATTGATGCTTGTATGTGACATCCCTATAGATCAAACATTGAACTATGGATCAAACATTGAATTGTAGAAAAAACCAAGAAATTGATTAACAGGTTACATATACACCTTGTGATTAATAAGAACCATCTCCAAGTTGTGGGTGGTTGCAATCTTATCATATCTAGACATGGATCATAAATGCATGATTTGAACCTTCAATCTCTATGATTCCTTCATAGGAGTCAGATCAAATACAACATCAGGCCTCCTTGCCATCTCTAGCACACTTAAACACAATAACACTAAACAAAACAACATCATGTATGAACAATAGCAGGGAAATGGAAAAGAGCCAACAACTACTAATATACAATAGAAAATAATAGGCATAAAGAAAGTAGCTAAACCAATGGAGCAATAAAGGCCATTTGCTTCCACAACTTCAAATGTAGCTACTTGAATTAATAATGGGTCAAGCCAATGGTGGTTAGTAACTTGTATAGGTAATGACAATTTGAGTCAAAACAATGTGGAGCTATGGTTTTTAAAGATACAATTGGATAACAATTAATTAGCATTCACTGGTATAAATACATCATGCAAAGCAAGAAAAAATACCAATCACCATTGGTTGCACAGCTTCAAGATTGCTTGTTGTAATTTGAGTGGCCAATGTTGAACACCAATGAAACACGGTTTATGCATAAGTAAAAGAAGTTGAACTCCCTTCTACCAATGACAATTGTGAGCACTAAGGGAACAACTCATTAAATCCATTTCCAACTACTTTGACTAGTGTGTTTCCATTTTTTTTTTGGTTGCAGACTCTGTGAATGCTATATTTTTTGGTTTTAGGCAGGAAACCAGTTTCATGTAGTATTGACACTTATATTGGAACCCTCCTTAGGTGAGAGAGTTTTAGGAGAGGATATGACTTGTTTTCTATTCCTGATTGGATATTTCTTGTTATTTCTTTGTTATTATTGACACCAAAATCTGGTCAACAAGTTTGTGTCCAATGTCACCCCAAACTGCAAGTTGAATATGGAAGAAGGCAGAAAAGAAGGATACTGAAAGAGAAGAAAAATAGCAAACACCAGGAGTTTTATCGTGGTTCGGCTAAAGCCAAGTTGACCCTTACATCCACGGTGGTTTTGATTATCAACTAATGGTTGCTTTTCTCAGTTTGATTACAATGGCAGTGCTCTCTCACTGTATATAGTGCTCTTTCTATGTTTTGGCAGAGTTTCTGCATGCAAATTTTTCTCCCTCTTTTTATAATGATCGACCTTTCCTATTTATAGAAGCGGAAAGGGTTGCAAATGTAATTTTACAGGTAATAGAATGATTATTTTTGCCACATAGGGCATTTAATGCTTGGCGTCAGGTAATTAATGTTGAGAAAATCATTGTCGAACTGCTGGGGGGCTGATGTGTCAGTTTGGAGGCTAAGCTATTAGTTGAATATGTGTGCCCTTGATTGCTGACTGGATCCTATACATGAGTCTGGCTCGCTAACCTCATGATTTGGTGTTGTGCTGGTGGATGAGTTGGAAACTTTAGCTGACCTCACAATTCTTGCTCAGTCATTCTCCTTGAGAACGGTTAAGGTTGTAGTCTTCTCACTAACGAGCTGAAGGCCTTCTCAACGAGTTGCGCTCCCTGCAATGATGCCACTTGATGCTTTCAACTCACACCCAATGGCTTGGTGTCCTCTCTATGCAATCTCAAACCCTAATTTGGGCCTCTACCTGGTTAGTTGTGCCCTTACTTCACTTTGACTAACCTAAACCATGATTTCTGGAAAATAGCCATAACATAAGCCCTCCAACTCTTAACTTGCTTTGTGGGCTGGGAGTTGCAACTATTAGTCAAAGTATTCATCTGCGGTCTGTGGGATTAGACAAGTCTTTATATTCAAACTATCATGTTGCCTTTTTTGTCTTTCAGACTTCCATTTTCCTTACTTTAGGCCATACTTCTCACTGTGCACAATTTTTAGCCGTTAGCCTGGTGACCTCATTTTTTTTGTACCATCCGATCTAGAATAGGAAAATGTCCTCTGGGTTATTCGATGAACCCGGACTAGTCTATAAAAGCCTGCGAAGCTCCTCTTGCTTCTTTATGAGGTTGCTTAATGGACGCTTTATTAAGCCCCTTGTGCTTTCAGTATCTTGGTCCTCAGTGGAACTCTTTGAGGCATGTATGGCTTGTTGCAGAGGTTTTAGAGGCATGAATGGCCTGTTGCACGTGGCTTCCTTAGATAGCTCTTCTTGTTAGCTCCTGGGAAGCCTTGTACAGATCTTGGATTACATATGACTTTTCCATGAAGTTTAGTCTTGTTAGCCAAACTCCTGACTGCTTTTTGCATTGCTCTAGGTTTGAGTTAGGAAATGAATTGTTGGCTGAGAAAGGCTATAAGCAGGAGGGGCCGTGTTTGTTGGTGTTTCATCTGATGGGAGTTCGTCTCCTAGAGGCTGGCTCTCCCCTCCCTTGTGGGAGTTATAGCTTTAGGCTTTTGCTTTATTCTTGTATATCAGTTCTTTTTATGTAAATCTGCCATGTTGAAGGAAGTTTTTTAATAAAGCTTTAAGCATTAAGTTTATATCTTTTTTCTTTGAAAGTTCATTATATTAAGGGCTCAATTGGTTGCCAACGGCAATGGGACCAACCCTGCAAAATTATAACTTGATAATCGTTATATAGAGTGTTTAGTGGGTTAATCAACCCTAGTTATTAAAAGTAAAATTTGCACCAATAGACTTAAACCAATAAGTTTCAACTTAAAGGATATGTGCCATATGCATGATCAGTTAATCGTGACAGCTAGCTTTAATCGGCAAAAAGCACGAGCATCAAAGTGCCTTTGAGGTCAAGTTTAAGCAGTAAGGTGCTCGAGCATCATTACCGTCATGAGACTGAGTTCCCATGTAGGATGCGTAGATGTATCAATCTATGTAAGAGTTTTGTGCTCGTGGCACTTCTTGGACGTGACTCGCACAAGAGTTCGGTGTATGGCTAGCACTTCTTGGACATGAGGTCTTAGAATTGTCCATGCAAGAGTTTTGTGTGTAGAGCACGTCTTGGACGTGCCTTATGCATGATTTTTGTGCGTGGCTAGCACTTCTTGGATGCGAGGTCTTGAAATTGCCCGCACAAGATTTTTGTGCGTAGAGCACTTCTTGGACATAGTCTATGCAAGATTTTTGTATATGGCTAGTACTTCTTGGACACGAAGTCTTCAAATTGTTTGCATAAGATTTTTATGCGTAAAGCATTTCTTGGATGTGGCTCGCGTAAGATTTTTATATGTGGCTAGCACTTCTTGGACATGAGGTCTTGAAATTGTCCATGAAAAATTTTTATGTGTAGAGCACTTCTTGGACATGACTTACGCAAGATTTTGGTGCATGGCTAGCACTTCTTGTATGTGAGGTCTTGAAATTGCCCACGCAAGATTTTTATGCATAGGGCACTTCTTGGGCATGGCTCGCACAAGATTTTTGTGATAGAGTACTTTTTGGATGTGAGGTCTTGGAATTGTCTGTGCAAGATTTTTGTGTGTAGAGCACTTATGCGTAGAGCACTTTTTGGACACAACCCAGACAAGATTTTTGTATATGGCTGGCACTTCTTGGATGCAAAGTCTTGAAATTATCTGCACAGAATTTTTTGTGCATAGAGCATTTCTTGGATGCAGCTTGCACAAGATTTTTGTGTATGGCTAGCACTTCTTGGACATGAGGTCTTGAAATTTTTCACACAAGATTTTTGTGTGTAGAGCACTTCTTAGACATGGCTCGTGCAAGATTTTGGTGCTTGGCTAGCACTTCTTGGACGTGTGGTCTTGAAACTACCCACGGAAGATTTTTGTGCATAGAGCACTTCTTGGATGTGGCTCGCCCAAGATTTTTATTCATAGAGTACTTCTTAGGCATAAGGTCTTGGAATTATCTGTGCAAGATTTTTGTGCATAGAGCACTTCTTGGATGTGGCTCGTGCAAGATTTTTGTGCATGGCTAGCACTTCATGGATGCGAGGTCTTGAAATTGCCTGCACAAGATTTTTGTCCTTAGAGCACTTCTTGGACATGGCTCATGCAAGATTTTTATGTGTGGCTAGCATTTCTTAGACGCGAGGTCTTGGAATTGCCTGCGCAAGATTTTTGTGCGTAGAGCACTTCTTAGACATGGCTCGCGCATGATTTTTGTGCATGGCTAGCACTTCTTGAACACAAGGTCTTGGAATTGTCTGTTCAAGATTTTTGTGCGTAGAGCACTTCTTGGATGCGGCTCACGAGAGATTTTTATGCATAGAGCACTTCTTAGACACAAGGTCTTGGAATGTTGTCATAGTCCAGTGTTGCATGACCTGTGACCCCAATGAGCCATTTGGCACTCCCATTCGTCTTATCCATGACTTTTCGATTCCCAATGATAGTTGGCAATAATTATTCTTAATTTTGATAAGTGTGCACCATGTCATCATGAGCTAGTTGTTAGCTTCTCTTGAGCGATTAGATCATGGGTATTTGACTAGCCTTATGATCTGATGTTAGGATCACATGCATTTATAAATTGAAAGGGCCTTTTCTCTCCCTCTCAATTGCCATTTGAAAATTTTTAGAGTTTTGGTTTCTTCCTGCTCATTTGCTTTGCCGGTTGTCATGACAACTCCTCCACCACCCATTTCCACCGGTTCTAGTCCACTCTTTAGAATGTTATTCAAACTCTTTGCATGGAAACCGCTACTGCAAGCTAGTTTAAACCTCTTGTCTCCATAAATCATAGTACATCTCCTTTAGCCTTGCGATTTTTTGTGTTTTCCTCTTTAGTAGGGAGTAGGAAACTTGATTGTGCCTGATTGAGGGATGATAATGCTAATAGGTAAAGCTGGTTTAGATGCTTTAACTTGTTTGAATCGGTATAGTTAGTCTACCGGTAGACCTTAAGGTTTTCGAATGTTGTTTTTAGTCTTTTGGGATTCTGTGGTTCGACCAAAGTGTCCCCTCCATTTGCCAGAGTCTGGGTTGTTGATGTGATAACTCAGGGTGTGCATGAGCTGCAGTGTAGGGGGTCATTAGTCTTAGCCTTTGGTATAGTTCACTCATAGTGACTTGACCATTCTTTTTCTGTGTAGATGAAAGTAGGTTATGCCCGTCACTGTCATCTAATTAGGAATAAAGATGATGAACCAGATTCATCCCAGAGTGCGGGAGTCATATGACATACTGATGAAGCGACCTCGAGTGGGAGGGAGGTCACTACGAGCTTTAGCACTTGTCAGGAACACACTGAGGGCTGAGGGACCGTTGTGAGCCAATGCCTCAACTGCCACGTATTCAAGCTACATTCCTCAACTATGCATCTCCACGACATCCAATCCATAATCCAATCATCCTAGATTCCTAGAGGGTGTAGTGTTATGGTTCTTGCTCTGGATGATTACGCACGCAATCTGCCTTGGGGTTTCATCACTATCGATCTCCTGCATCTCACAGTGGGACTAAGATTTCCAATGTAGCCTTTCATTGTTGACTTCTAAACAAAATAAAACTTAGCCCATTTCTACTCACACCAAACTCCTATACCCAACTCATCTCGTTAGCCCTAATCCATTTGGGCAACGACCTTCCACCACCATCACTCGAAACTTTATGCTATTTGTATGACCTTAGGTGTGTGAGCTCAGTGGACGGGCTTTACTATCTCTCGGCTCAGCAGATGTCGTAAAAAAGCATCTTGCCAAAGGGAAGTCCAATGCGGGGTGTTACAAGTCTCGCTAGTTCTACATTTCATGCCCCTCGTTGCACTACCTTAGAAA
The DNA here is from genome assembly GCA_026873985.1 of Saraca asoca. Lineage (NCBI taxonomy): Eukaryota > Viridiplantae > Streptophyta > Magnoliopsida > Fabales > Fabaceae > Saraca > Saraca asoca. The sequence continues at coordinate 5,213 of JANHAO010021608.1, read as the reverse complement.
CTTTGATTTTGTTCTTGTTCTAGGTAGGTAGACTGGAAGTGAGTAAGTTTAGTGGTTCTTTGATATTTACTCTTAATTCTGACCTTTGCTTTATTTTGTAGACAGCACTGGTAAGAGGCCAACGCTAGGGGCTCAGGAGTTGGAGATCTTTGACAAGTTTGCAATGTCTGAAGATCTCGAGAATGACTTTTGATTTGATGAAAGTCTCCTTTGCTATTACAAGCTCGCCCTGGCAAAAGACATCGAGCTTACAAGGGAGGTAGGGATTCATCAAGTGGCAGCAGTCAAACCCACCAATTTTGACTATTACAACAAAGTAATGGAGCTTATCCTCAGGATGCCACCCTTGGATAGCAAGGAAGAGGCCCCTTGGGCCCCTGAGAGTGATTCAACTCCTATCGTTGTAAACCAGCCTCAGTTGATATGACTCCAGCTGTTGCAAACCAGCCAACAGCCTCTATCACAGTCCCTTCACATGGACCAGCCTTAACACAATGATCCAGAGAAGTGGCTACAACCAATGTTGCTACCCCCTCTGGTCCTCTCTCAAAGAAGCGGAAGGTTGACAAAGGAATGAAGAAAATGACCTCTTGTAGCACCAGAGGCCAAGGCTGCAAAATCGTTGGCCAAGGCTGGCCAAGCATGGGTACAATCTTGGGATCCAGCAGTAGGATTAATGTGTTAGAGGCCAAGGAGTTCATTATCGGGAGGCTAGTGGGAAATATAGCTCACCACTGTTTAGTGGTAAGTATTGCTTCTTTCCTTGATCATCCTATTTATTTCGTAATCTAATCTTGTTGTTCATTCTCGCAAAGCTTATTAACGCTAATGAAGATTGATGAGGCACTCCAAGGCCAAGATGTTGAGAAAACCAGTCTCATGGATGAGTTGGCGGTCTCCATAGCTAAAGTCCTGGAGTTGAGGGAAAAGTTTAAAGAATTGGAGATTGCTCTATCTCATGAGGTAATGCATTGCAAGACTACCATAATAAGTCTTAGCCTCACAACCAACGATCTAAATAAGGCCAGAATAGAGCTAGACGAGGCCCAATCACAAGTGTGGGTTATGATAAAGGTTAGCTGATACTGTCGAGTAAAGAGTGAGATCTGCTGAGCAGCGAGCCGAGGCTGCCACTAATGAGTTAAAGGTGTTAAAGAGAGAAGTTGAGCTCACTAAGGAGGAAGCAACTAAAGTCAAAGTAGAGACATCTTCATTGGTGGTAGAAACGGCCAGGGAAACGAGGACAAAGACTTGTGCTACTTTCTTTTGCACTTTATGGGAAAACATCCTGAGCAAGACTTCTCTTTGTTTGGCCCACAAGCTTTGGAGGTTGTGGACTACTACAAAGGGAGAACCACCAAGGCTAGCTTCGCGGGGAAGGGATAGAGTTTTGAAGTCAAAGCCTCTCCTTTGGAGGTCGTCGTTCAAAGGGAAAGTGGCTCACAGGTCGCTGACACTACTCCAGCAGCTGATGTTCCTGATGCTTCAGCTTCTGAGCCCCAACCTGGTGAAGACTTAGCTCCCGATGCTCCAGCCTCTTGAAACATGAATTTTGTAATCTGAATTTCCTTTCTAGGTCTTATATCAAACTTTAAGAACTATTTATATTGAATGATTTTGTTATGATGGAAGCTAGACACATCTTTCTTCGTTATTTTCATGCTTAAATATGCAACATTATTTGTTTATATTGGGATGAGAATTTATCATGCTATATCAACTATCTCTATACCACTTAACATGCCACATTGCATAGAATTTTCTCCAGATCTTATTCCATAAAAAGTTAAAGAATTACATAAAATTTACAATAGGCCAACTCTCACACACTAGGACACCTATTGATAATAACGACAGAGGGGTTTGGCATTCCAAGCTCGGGGGAACTCTACCCTATTCGCATTCGCTAGATGATAGGCTCCGCTACCTACGACCCTTTAAATAAGGTATGGACCCTCCCAGTTTGGCCCTAAGGTCCCTTTGCTGGGTTTGCATGCTCTAGGAAGAATAAGATGCAGGACGAGGTTGCCAAGCTTGAATTTCTAAGCTCGCACTCTATGACTGTAGTGTCTCACAACGCACCATCGGTAGATAGCGAGCTAGAGGCTAGCTCTTTCTTTTGCTTCTTCCATAAGGTTTAGGTTCGTAGCGAGTAAGTGATCATTATCCTCTAGGTTGAAAGCGATTCTTCACTGCGTTGTGACCTCTAGTTTTGTTGGGATCATTGCTTTGTACCCATACACCATCGAGAAAGGAGTCTCCCCTATTAAGCTGTAGGGCATGGTTCTGTAGGCCCAGAGAACCATCTATAATTCGTCCACCCAGGCTCCCTTTTTGCCTTCTAACATGGTCTTCAAGATCTGTTTCATGATCTTGTTGATAGCTTCTACATGCCCGTTGGCTTGGGGATGATCTACGACTACGAAGCTCTTAGTGATCTTGAGGTTGTCCCAGAACATTAGGAACTGCTCGCTAGTAAACTGAGTCCCATTATTGTAAGGATCTGCTAAGGGACTATGAACTTGTAAATAATATTGTTCCATATGAACTTCTTGACCTTGGAAAATGAGATTTCAGTGAGTTCCTTCGCTTTTGCCTACTTAGTGAAGTAGTCCATGGCAACTATCACATATTTGCAATTTCCTTGAGCCTTAGGAAGTGGTCCAATCAAGTCTATTCCCCAAATCGTGAATGGCCACAGATTAGTCATTTGTCTTAGGTAGGTTGGTGGAGCTCTTAGCACCTTTGCAAACCTTTGGCACTTATCACACCTCTTGATGAGGTTTATAGCATCCAACTTCATCGTCGGACAGTTGTCGAAGAGCTTTTTATGCCAAGGATAGCCCCCTAACATGGTTTTTGCAATGACCTACATGAATCTTCTCTAGGATAGCGTTGCAGTCCTTGCCATCAATGCATCTTAGAAGTGGGATTGTGAACCCTTTTTTGTACACTACATCATCGTAGATGTAATATCTGGCTGCTCGAGCTTGTAGACATTGCGCATCGAGTTTATCCACTGGTAGTTTATCATTCTGCAAGTAGTCTAGGATCGGATTCATCTAAGACTTCGGCGCTTTAGCGATCACCATCACAACATCTTGCTGCTCAATGCTTGAAGATGACAAGAGCTATACCTAGATCATTCCTAGGAGATCAACATCTTCAATAGTGGATAGGTGAGCCAAGGCATCACCAAACACATTTTGAGCTTGCAATATTTGATTGATCTCATATTGCTAGAAGGAACTTAACAACTTTTGGACTTTTTGGAGATAGCTCATCATCTTCGACCCTTGAGCTTGGTAATCACCTTTCACATGGCAGGCAATGAGCTGTGAGTCATTGAAAATCTTCAATTTTTTGACTCGCACTTCCCTAGCCAATTGCAATCCCACCAATAACACCTCGTATTCAGCTCATTATTAGTGGCTTGAAAGCCAAATCTTAAAACATAGAAGACTTTGTGCCCCTCTGGACTTACGAGAAGCACCTCTGCTCCAGCCTCTTGGTCGCATGAGGATCTGTCAACATACAATTCCCACTATTGGACCTCGGGAATCTTCACTTCTTCTTGAATGGGTCCTATAAATTCTACAATAAAGTTGGCCAGCGCTTACCCCTTGATGGTTGATCTAAGCTTGTATTCGATATCAAATTATGCAAGCTCAATTACTTACTTAAGCAGCCATCTTGAGGCATCCGTCTTCTGCAAGACTTATCTTAGCAGGAATTGTGTGAGGACTCTTATGCTGTGGACTTCAAAGTAGGGTCGTAGTTTTCTCGAGGTAATGACCAGGTAGTAGACGAGCTTTTCCATAGGTGAGTACCTTATTTTGACATCCAACAACCTCATGCTTACATAGTAAATGGGGAGTTGAGCTCCTCCCTCTTCTCGTAGCAGGGTTACGCTTAAGGCATGTTGGGATACCCTTAGGTATACAATCAATCTCTCACCCTTTTTTGGTTTAGACAAGAATAGAGCTCATCCGAGGTACGATTTGAGCCCTTGAAAAGTGGCCTCACACTCCGAGGTCCATTCGAACCTCTTCACTCTTTTGAAGACGTTGAAGAAGGGGATGCATTTGTCCGTTGCCTTTAAGATAAATCGACTAAGTGTAGTGATTTGGCCATTCAAACTTTGAACATATTTTGGACCTATGGGGGAAAGCATGTCAAAGAGTGCTCTGATTTCTCCGGGTTTGCTTGAATCCTTCTATTATTGACCACAAAATTGAGGAATTTTCCCGAGGCAACTCTGAACATAGATTTGTACGAGTTCAGCTTCATCCGATACCTCCTCAAGGTCTGGAACATTTCTTCCAAGTTGCCTACGTGATCAACGAGCTATTTGGACTTCACCAGCATGTCATCGACATATACCTCCATTAGTTTGCCAATTTATTCTTGAAAAATCACATTTCCTAATCGCTAGTAGGTAGCCCCCGCATTTTTGAGCCCGAAAGGCATCACTTTATAGCAATATAACCAGCGATCAGTAATGAACGAGGTATGTTCTTTGTCCTATGCAACCATTGGGATTTGGTTATTGATGTGTTAAATTCCGCAAATGCACGGCGTAGTTGTAGCTAGCACCAGCAAATACGAGTCGATCCCACAGGAAAGCTATTTTAATTACTAGAATCCTTACAACTCAACTATCTAAATCAATTGATAGAAAAAGAAAGTAATAAAGAACAGAAAAGAAATTAATGAAGAAATAAAATAAGCAAATAAAGAAATAAAGAATTAAAGAAGCAGTAATAAGGAAAAGACTCATATGTAAAAAGCCAAGGATTAGAATTTACCTCAATTATGATTTTCCTACAACTAATGTAAATTCTTTCCTTTTATAATTACTTAGATTATTGGGGATGATTTAGCCTACATTCATTACTAGCCTCTTTCAAGGTCTAATAATAGTATTTATTCTCAACCTAAAAGCCTACTTTCATGGTTTATATCAATTTAAACCCTTTAAGATCTGTGTTAACCAATAAAGACTTCTAAAGAAATCTTACCTACTTTCGTGATTAAAACCTATTTATTTAATTGTTGAGTTCCAGTGATAATCTTCTCCTTTCGGTACTTCAACTATCTACCTAAGATATGATAAAATATTGGCCACATATTTTATCAAACTACAACTACAAGCATGCAACAATTAAACCAAATAATGCCAAGCAATTATAAAAGCAAATCATTCAATAGCA
>JANHAO010021607.1:0-12489 GCA_026873985.1 Saraca asoca | reverse complement strand
TTGACGTATTTATAAATTTGCATAACTCATCTATTTTCACAGCATTTTGATATGAAGATTTAATTATCTGAAAAGAAAAAATTAGCATAAGACACTTTATACATCACAAAAACTAAGATAATAATAATAATAATAATAATAATAATAATAATAATAATTTATTAATATACTTACCTGTATTGCTCGGTGATTACATAGGTCGCATTGCGGGCAAATAAATTTAGTACAATCCATGCAAAAATAGGTTTTCCTGTGCGTTGTTGTCTACTCATCACAATTAATTCTCAAAAGCTTTCAGCAAATTCACAATTTAATGTTAGAGAAAATGATTTACTTTAACTTGGTATTTATAATACTTTTCCAATCCTAATCAGTATAGCACTAGGAAATAATGAATTTCATTAATATATTTAAATAAAATAAATATATTTATTTTAAAAAATTATTTATTTTTCTTGTAATATTTTGATTATGCTACTGCTATTGCATATGTTGCATTTGTGCTTAAATTAAGATAAAAAGAATCAGCTGCTATTGATATTAAAAGAATAAGTGATGTAATCTTTTCCCCCCACTATCAAGAATTGCTTTTCTCTTGGTAGAATGCCTTACATGTCAAGTGACAAGAATAAAGATAGAAGAAAACACATCATTTATGCTTATATATTAACAATGTTTAAATTGTTTAGTTTACCCCCAATATCTCAGTTACAGAAAGTTCCATCTTTTAAAAGATCAAGTGTTTTCATTATTTAATTATTTTTTAATCTTAAAACAAATAAATTAAAAAAAATATATAAATCTTAATATAAAAAAATAATTTAATAGTAAAAGTACTCCACCTTTTAGAAAGTAAAATTTCCTATAAAACTGCCCTACCATTAATGTAAGATTTGGTTACAATTAATGAGCAAAAGAAAATTTTCTCTTTAAAATTATTGAATCATTTAACTCTTTAAATATGAAGTTGTCATGCAAATTTTCTCTTTAAATATTGAAATTAGTTTGAAAGATTTGTGTATAAAAACCAACAAGAATTCCATGAATGTCACATAAAAAATAGATGAATAAAATAATTGATTCCATAGCTAGTGTAATTGAATAATCATTATCATCATAATATCCTTTTTATATAAATTATTTAATTTTCTACTAGACAAGCTAGAGATATTAATTAGTATGTCTACATTTGAATATATTTTTGTTATTTGATATAAAATATTTAATAACTTCTACCTAAACGACACATCATTACATTTTGGAATTTGTTAGGTTTTAATGTATAGAGGAAATCTTATAGAATCAAAGTTAAAATTTTCTTACCATTTTAAATTTAGGTATAGGAGAAAATTAGAAACAATGATGGTATAATCATGATTAAATTAGAATTAATTAGAAAATATGTGATAAATCTGTTAGATTTGAATAAAAAATTAATACAAGTAGGTAAAGTGTTAATAGTATAAATCACAAGTTATTTTTTTATGATATTTTAAATTATAAGTAAATAAATTAAAATTAAAATCATATCATAAGAAAATAAAATATATTTTTTTTGTTAAATTAACATGACCTCATTTACTTTAGAATAAGTATATCTTGTTTTAAGATAAAAGAAAGTAGAAATAATATTTTTTTAATGTGCATATATTTATGCTTTAGCGTGTGTTTAACACAGGAAACACTAGTTTTTAACTTTTTGATTTAGTTAAATAGTTTTTTAAATATTTTAGAAGTGTTTGATATACTAATTTTATGGGGAAACAAACTCTCTTTTAAAAAATTATTCAAGTAATTTATAATTTATTAGAATGAAATTTTTAATTATTTTTTTCCTAATTTACCTATCTCCTTTTAATTAATTGATAATTCATATCCTATTAATTAAAAGGGTTCATTTTCAATGCTTATTTAATATGATACTATTTTTAATTTTTTTTACAAAATCAAAGTGGGACAAAACAATCTACATATTATTATATATCTGGGTTATGTCTATTAATTTAAAATAAAAATAAATAAATAAATAAATATATAATATCATAAAATATAATTATTTAAATTTTAGATAATTTTATTCTTATTATAAATATCTTAATTATATCAATATGTTTTGATTTTAAAATAAATATAATTTAATTTACTTCATATACTATCTATTAATATTAATATATTATTTTTCAGTTATTAATTAGTTCAACAACTAATTTCTTCAAACACTTGTTTTCAATTAGCTAACAACTAGTAGTTGATAATAAAATAATTAATAAATAATTTATTAATTAGTTATGCAAAATGAACTTTTAGTATGTATTTAAAAAAGTTCATATTAATATCTATTTTTATAATTTTTAATAATATTTAAAAAATTTTAATTAAAAATTATAGTATTTATGTAAAATAAAATTTTTTTGATGGATAGAAATTTTTTATGTGTAATTACTAATAAAATAATTAACAATTAACTTGATATCTACTTGTACAAAATGGGTTCTTATTACGTACTTAAAAAAATTATATTAATACATATTTTTATAATTTTTAATAATATTTGAAAATTTTTTAATAAAAACTTATAGTATTTATATAAAATGAAAAATTTTTTTGATACAATTTTAATTGATGTGTAGATATTTTTTATGTATTCTTTGCAGACAAAATTATAAAGTTTTACGGATGAAATTGTAATTCTTATACAAAATTTCTGAACATGCGCCGAAACATTATTCATGTTATATGATCGGTGCTCTAAAACACTAGACATTCCAACCATGTCTTGGTTTAGGATAAATACGCCGTCGTTTAAGAGTGCCGTCTGACTTTCTCTCCGTAACGTACCCTTCTCCTTCCCCTCGCACAGAGGCTGAGTAATAAAAGAGGAGCTCTATCCAGAAAAACCATAGAGCTCTTTCTCCTCTGCCAAACAAACAAACCCTTCACTTCACACTTCAAATTCTCACTTCCTTTCTTTCCCATCCATACTTACACTTCTCCCCAAAGTTCTCATCTTTTAGCTACCATTTCACCGCTGCCGCCGATTTTCACCCCCGCCACTACCACGGTGGTCTATTCTCCTACAGTTCCTTCATTTCCAGCTTCTCTCAGGTTTCTCTTCCTGTCTGTTGACGTTATGCTTATTATGCCCCACCCTCTATATCACTCATTTTATGTTTGAATTAATATGTCTTTTGTAAATGAAGAATTTGCTTAGCTTGCAGTAATTGGATGGAAGGATTATTGTAAGTGTTTTTATATTGGTTTCAAATATTTAATGACTTAAAGGGGAGATTAGTAAAACTCTTGTTTTGGTTTGGGTTGTGGAGGTTGGTGTTTTTCTTCCCTGATAGTTCTCTTATGTTGTAGCTATTTGCTTTTAGAGAAGCTTCTGTGAATTTTGTACACTGGTTATGCTAAATTTGTGAAGGAAATTAGAGATTTTTTTGAGAGGATTCAAGCTTCAAGGGATGATGGATTAGTAATTTAGGAGTATAAATTTTTACATGAATAATGATTACCCATATTTGGTGCTCCTGTGAAGAGGATTATGGGGGAAATTTTGTGATTTTTCTGCAGCTTTTAGCAGTTTTATTTTCATTTTGTGAAAAAATGCTGAAGGTCTGCTCTTGCTGTTGCCGTACTTCTCCTTATTAGTTATTAGGCACAACCTTGGTAGCTATAATTTGTTTTCTTGGTTAGCTTTCTTGTTGTTGCTGTGAAGTTTTTCGATTGTCAAGCACAGGCAGGGTGAAGGATGTTAGACATGGTTTTCATTTCTCATTTCTTCTAGTGTAGGGGGAGGGATAATGGGCAGAGTTCTAAGGGATGAGTACACGAGGAAGGCCAGATAGGTTTTACATTTGTATCCCTGCTTCCTAAGTGTTAGCATCTGTACTTTGGGTAACATGTTCTATCATTTTAACTTCTTTACCAAGTTTGAATTTTGAGAGCTTGCACAACTGAGAGATAGTTGGAATTTTGTTACTATCATAATCCCATTTTTTGGGATTGAAGAACATAAAAAACTATAGCTAAATTACGTGTAATACTATTAAATTTTTATTATCTTTTTGCAGGAAAATTTTCCTTAGTGTCAATCAACAATGGCCAGATGGGATGCCATTCTTTCTCTTCCTGTACAAAATCCCCCCACTTTGGAGTTTTCTTCTAGTGATCTAATATGGTCAAAAGTGGAAGGTTGGCATGACAAATTAGATAGAGTAGCTCTAATCCCATTTGCTAGAGTTGATGATTTTGTAAGGGGTGAATCTTCCAATACAGACTGTCCAACACGATTTCATGTTGAAGCAAGGCGCCGACGGCCTCCATCATCAACTTACAAGCCAAAGGTGGATGGCATACTAGAATATATTCTGTAAGTATCAGATCTCTTTGTTCAGTAGTTCTAAGTCAATGGTGCTGCTTCTTGCATCTAGTTCATTTAGGGTGTATTTTTTCTATGTAGATATTGGTGTTCATTTGGACCTGATGATCATAGAAAAGGTGGCATTGTACGTCCCAGCCGGACTACTTATGTCCCTAAGAAGAAAAATGCTGGTCGACCAAATACTAAAAGAGGGTGCACCTGTCACTTTATTGTGAAACGCCTGATAGCTGAACCGTCAGTTGCTCTTATTATATACAATGATGATAAGCATGTTGATAAAAAGGGATTGCCATGCCATGGTCCACAAGACAAGAAAGCTGCGGGAACACGTGCTATGTTTGCTCCTTACATCTCAGAAGATCTCCGACTTCGTGTTTTATCTCTTTTATATGTTGGAGTCTCTGTAGAGACCATCATGCAGAGGCACAATGAATCAGTAGAGAAGCAAGGTGGTCCATGTAATCGTGATGATCTTCTAACCCACCGTTATGTTCGACGACAAGAGAGGGCAATCCGTCGCTCTACATATGAACTAGATGCCGATGACGCTGTTAGTATCAGCATGTGGGTTGAGAGCCATCAGAGTCATGTTTTCTTCTATGAAGATTTCTCTGATTCAGATCCTTTCATCTTAGGTATTCAAACTGAGTGGCAGCTGCAACAAATGATAAAATTTGGCAACCGTGGTCTTTTGGCCTCAGATTCAAGGTTTGGGACAAACAAATTGAAGGTCTGTTACTTTCTTGTTCTTTGATCTTTAGTAACAGGAAACATAATATCATTTTCTGTTGCATAGAACTAACTGCATGCATCTTTGTAACTTCTCATCCAGTACCCCATTCACAGTCTTCTAGTTTTCAACTCTGACAAGAAAGCCATTCCTGTGGCTTGGATAATAGCACCAAAGTTTTCAAGTTCAGATGCACATAGGTGGATGAGAGCTCTATACAATAGAGTCCACACAAAAGATCCAACATGGAAGTTGGCTGGTTTTATAGTAGATGATCCTTTGTATGATGTCCATACAATAAGGTAGGTCATTTAATATAATTATTTTTCACATTCACTGCTGAATTTATATCATTTCTAATACTAGAGTATTGCCAGGTTTCTCTTCAAGGAGGGAGGCAATTTCTTATAAATTGTTGTATGTCTGTGAAATATAATTCATTTGAATTGTTATGCCTGAAAATTGTTACTTTTGCATACACCTGATAAAATATCATGACTACTGTTGCATGCAACTGCATATACCCTGTTAACATTGGGTGCAAGTGCTTCTTGGTTCAGATTGTCTAGACACTGCTTTATCTGTGTTTGCTTTTTTTTTTTTTTTTAATTGTTCATTATTTGAACACCCAAAGTTAAACAAATTAGTTTCTAAAATGAAAGGATGTGAGTAATGATGGATTGGATATCACCAAATGAGTATGCTGGTAATGCAGTGTGCTCATGCTAGTTTTCTTGTAATCTTTCTGTATTAGTTTAAGGAATGAATAATACTTTTTTCTGTAACAAAATATCTTGAGTTGTAAGTTTTCATCTTTTTTCTCAGGGATGTTTTTGCAGTGTGCTCATGCTAGTTTTCTTGTGATCTTTCTGTATTAGTTTGAGGAATGAATAATACTTTTTTCTGTAGAGAATTTCTTGAGTTGTAAATTTTCATCTTTTTTGCAGGGATGTTTTTCAGTGTTCGATACTGATAAGCTTCTGGAGGGTTCGTCATTTATGGCATAAGAACATAGTGAAGAAATGTTTGGATTCTGGGATGCAAGTTGAGATATCAAGCAGGCTTGGACAAATAGTGGATAAAATTTGCCGGCACCAAGGAACCATGTCACTCTTTGAAGATTTTATGGAAGATTTTATTGACGAATCTGATTTTATGGATTATTTCAAGGCCACTTGGTATCCTAAAATAGGTTGGTGTTATCTATCCTTGTAATATCATTCATTTTTCTTATTAAATAAAAAAATAATAGCATGTTTGCATCCATGGAATATTTCTACATTTTTCATGCTACTCATGTTGCTCCTTCTGGACCCCTGGGACACAGGAACATGGACTACTGCACTTAAAACTCTTCCTCTTGCCAGCCAGGAGACTTGTGCAGCACTAGAATTTTACCACAACCAACTGAAGCTTCGGCTGTTGAATGAGAAAGACATCAGTATTTATCAGCGTGCTGATTGGTTGGTTGACAAGTTGGGTACTAAAGTTCATTCTTATTTCTGGCTTGATGAGTACTCTGGAAAAGATGATTTTGCACGATATTGGAAAAATGAATGGGTGAGTGGTTTAACATCATGGCGTAAAGCACTGAAGATACCGGATTCTGATGTTGTCATGGAAAATGGATATGCTACAATTACTGACCAGCTTGATCAAGGTAAAGCTTATGTTGTCTGGAACCCAGGATCTGTGTTTGGCATTTGTGATTGTAGTTGGGCACAAATGGGCAACCTCTGTGAGCACATCCTGAAAGTTGTTAGTATTTGTCGAAAGAAACGGTCCATTCTTCCATCTATCAGCTTATTTCAGTACCAGCAGGCATTAAATGAAATGCTACGCTGCCCACCCTATGACTCTTTAATCCGTGATCATGCTGTGTCATTGGCAGTTTCTGTTCAGAATCAATTAAATGCACTAATTGACACAGAAAGTTGCCAGACTGCTGACAATCCTAATGAGCAACACTTTGATAATATCAACCAAAAAACATCAAGGACACTTTTGGCTTACCAAGATCAGGGGTTAGTGAGCGAGGCACACTATAGCAATAATGATGCTACCATTGATCCAACCAGTTGTGGAAATGGCATTTTAATTGAGAGCGGTGCAGAAGACATTTTGCCTGCTGACATGGATGTTGACCCATCATCAATTTTTATTTCCCCACCTCGATTATACTCTGTTGATGAGGCTGTTTCAAGCAATATCTTCCCTGAGAACAGACGAAGAGCTTTGACTACTACAGAGAGTCAGATTTTAGCTTGCAAAGATGGTGCTTTGCCCGCTGATAAGTTTGCAGAAGATAATTTAGATAAAGGTAAAGATTGTGATATGGATGTGGACGAAGAAATCCTGTCATCAACAGCAGATATTCTTGAGGCTTCTGTCCCCCATCAGAATGATGTGCAGCCTCCGGATGTGATTCACAAGGAGGATGCCAATACCCAATTGAACAGTATCTCTCCTTTGATGTCTATGGCTGTTCAGACACCATTGAATATTGAGCCACAAGCGTTGGATATGGTTGAAAACTTGGTTGACACCAAGGAGGATGTGAACACAACCAAACACATGACAATTGAAGCACAAGAGGGAACATAGATAACCATGGAATGCAATTGCTCCTAAAATTTTCAATTTGAGTGAATATTAAAATTTTCCAACCCTCAGTTATATTTGAATAATGCTGAAGGAATTGTCCAAGGACAAACTGTCTCGTCTCTAGGTCGAGTGCCCCATAAGAGCATTAGGCAGACCCTGCTGCCTGCCTGCCGGTGATTTTCTAAATTTTTTTTGCTTTTTGGTTCTGTGTACAGGTGTCCAGTGTATACACAAGTTATATTTGTTCATTCCTCGGTAAGAATTGAGGTCAAGTTTTTTGCTGATTACTTCTGTATTCTGTAATTTACAGTTGTATACGTGAATCTGAATTGCATCCTCTGTATGTTACACTGATCGACAAAAATTAGTTTATACAAAGAATACTATAGTTTCTATTTTCGTTCGCCCAAGAAAAACGCTACTCGAGTAATGCCAGTCACTTGCCATATTTTTTGATGATGATTTATAGTCCAATGATGCTACTATTACTTTCAAATTTTCACACTTTCACCTATTCCTTCTCACAAGCAGGTGGGACTCAATCTAGGATTTCACTAGGGATTGTAAAATTTTGGATTCGAGGCTTGCTTGTGGATTTTGTCCTGATGAAACAGGGATATTTGCTTCGCGGGACAAGATATTAAATAAGTTTTTAATCTGATACAAATTTTAGAGATAAAGTAATATTAAGTTACTTTTTTTTTTCACGAAATCTTGAAAATATGAAATTATAATTTTATTTTTGTGAATTAATATATATGTATATATTATTATTGATTTTTTAGTAGTTTAATTATTAAAAATGCATTAAAAAATTCATTAAAATATGGACTATTTCCCTTTTTTCTTACAGATTTTCTTCTTTCTTTAGTTTAAAATTATTTGAACAAATTAAATAGAGTTTTAAATTTATTTTATGGCATCAAGTGCGATTTTAAATCTATTTTGTAATGATATATTGATTATTTGATGATTTGAAGTATTTAAAATTATTATTATTTTTTTCACAGGATATTGAGTCACCATGAATCGCCGGGATGGGACACCAACTTACTCAACATACAAAGACGGGACAAAATGCAACATAATGATACATGTTTGCCATAATACCTCTCGGGTTTTGGCACCAACCTACTGGCATACATGTTTGCCATTGATACATAGCACATAATGATTTAACAATTTTTAAATTTTAAATCTTCAAACCAATGGTCCAATGTCATTAAATCTGAGGGCTAAGATACAGTGCAATTGATAGTACAATTTGCAATTTTATCATGGATGAATTCATATAAAAAAACTCAATATAACTTAAGACTTCTAATGATGTGTACTTAATGCAACTTCTTACAAAACACGCCGCAACAAAGAAATTAGTTTCCACGTTGTTTCATGCAAACAGCGTAATTCATAACCCAACAAAATAACGAAGTCAAACAGCCTGTGTTCTGTCCTCTACCTCTCTGAACATTTGAACATTTCCCCGATTTGGTGAAACATCCAAACGAAGTCAAACAGCCTGTGTTCTGTCCTATTTATTTCTTTCTCTTTTAATCTCAAATCCCATATATAACGCTAGCATTCCTCTCGTTTCTTTCAAACTCAATAATTCATTTTCTTCTCCTTTATGTTTTGTTTAGAATCAATTTTTTTTTCTAAAATTAATTTCATTTTAATAGAATTCATTTCATTTCATTTAAAAATAAATTTTATTATTTGAAAACTATGTCAAAAATAATAATTTTAATTTATTTGTAAATGTATTATTTTGTTTAAACATATTGAAAAATGCATAAAATTTAATTAAAAGATAGATTTTGATAGTTCATGGTGATGATGGTTGGAATGAGCTAGCTCGTACGAGATATTGTCCGCTTTGACCGATCTCGTGGTCGCACGATTTTGTCCCCCGAGGTTCCTTTCTAGTGTCGCCAGTGGAGTTCGACTCGGGCCCGAGGTTCCCAGTGGAGTTCGACTCGGGAAAAGACGCCTCGTTGTGTTGAAAGGGGTGTCCCCCCGCCTTATAAGGTAATTCCTACCTCTTTTTACTATCAACATAAGCCCTCCAAGTTGGGTGCGCTCGTGTGTAACGAGGCATTGGGGGTCCTCACAGACGGCGCCAAATGATGATGGTCTGAATAAGACCACTCGTGCAAGGTATTGTCCGCTTTGACCGATCTCGTGGTCGCATGATTTTGTCTCCCAAGGTTCCCTTCTGGCGTTGCGCCTGTGGAGTTCGACTCGGGCCAGAGGTTCCCCGTGGAGTTCGACTAGGGAAAAGGTGCCTCGCTTATGGGATGGATCCTCTCCAAGCGGGTATTGTCCCGTCTTAGCTCAGGGTAGACTAGAGCGGGTTTTGTCCCTCTTTGTGCAATCGCACGAGGGCGCCTCGTTGTATTGAAAGGGGTGTCCCCTCGTCTTATAAGACACGAGGTCACTCGACTTCTTATCGATGTGGGACTTCTGCTCACCCATACCTCTTTTTACTATCAACACATGGTAAATAAAATATTAAAATAAAAATGCAATATATGATATAACATATGTTTTAGGCAAAATAAAATAAATTTTAATGAAATTTTTGATAAATTTGATGAATTTCATAATGATAAAAATATAATTAAAACAAGAATTACAAATGAAATAAAATCTCTTTTAATTTAAATCCAAATACAATTTTAAAAAAAAAATCATTCCAAAATGAAATAAAATCTTATTTTTAATGATTTTAAATAAGGGGTCAGTCTTTCTCTTACATCTCTCCCTTCCCAAACACAAAAAGCTTAGAAACAAATAAATCATATATAGATTTGTCTATATGTTTATATATCAATGATTTTTGTAGTTTTGATATAGAAGTAAGGTTACATGATCTAGAGATTACGGTTATCTCCGATGAAAACCTATGTGTTGATTAGAATCTGATATTGAAAAATGCATATGTCGTCATCTCGACAAAGTCCCTCAACTACTATACAGCAAGGATGGCGTCAGAAGGCGGAAGCCATCCGACATGGAATGAGAAGTTGTTATTAAACATGCCCATGCATGTAAAGTCCATCACATTTGAGGTGCAATGCAAGGTGTCGAAGGGAGTTATTAAAAAGATCGACGTCGGGACGTCACTAGAATAGCAATGTCAAATTTTCTGAGTGACGACTTGCCAAAATGTTGCTTGTAGGTGTTGAGTTATAGGCTAAGGGATTGGGAAGGATGATGGAATGGAGTTATTAATTTCTCAACGAGAGGG
Organism: Saraca asoca; assembly: GCA_026873985.1. Taxonomy (NCBI): domain Eukaryota; kingdom Viridiplantae; phylum Streptophyta; class Magnoliopsida; order Fabales; family Fabaceae; genus Saraca; species Saraca asoca. The sequence continues at coordinate 1,521 of JANHAO010021607.1, read as the reverse complement.
AAGACGTCAGAAAATGGGTTAACACCAGCTAAGGATAAGAGATCCGATGAGTTTTAGGCTGGGGTCATCAAATGCCATGTGGGTTCCAAGAATTCTAATGGAGTTGTTTCTGAAAATCCACTTTGATGAAACTATCCCATGAATGTCTGAAATTTTAAAAAATTATTTTTTTTTATTTTTTCTTTAATTTCAAATAAAGGATAAACTTTTTCTTTATTGAGATCATTCTACTTGACATATATATTTGAATCTAACATGTAAAGAAAACAAAATGAAAGTTAAAAAATTTGTCGTTATACTTTGGATACTAACCTTCACAACTATTAAATACAAGTTCTAAAATGCAATTGCTTGGCGCGCACGACAAAGAATCAGCACAATTTAATTAGAAACCTATAATTAGAAAAAGTGTTGAAACTTCCATCCCAATTGAGTGCAGAATGTTTAGAATTTTGTCCGATGAGAAATAAAGGAAACATACTAATCCATCGTTTATTTTTGAATGTAAAGGTAAACTCCTTTAAGATGGGATTTGAAATTCTATACTCAACTTGTCAAGGGTGGAGAGAAGGGGATGGGTTGCAGTCTTCCTAAATTTTAATGTTTTCATATTTATATATAATAATTTTAAATTAATTTTTTTCAAAAATTAAAAAATTGTATCTATTTTAAAAGAAATTTTAATACTTTATCTCTTGAGTTAAAAATCTTGATTTCACGATTTCCATCTGCTTAACATGGAGAATGGATCAGAGTGTGAAATTAAGAAAATGAAAATAATATTGTTGATCAATTATAGACATCATTATTCATTAGAATATACTTGGATAGCCTTCATTTTTTTTTTAAAATTAGATATAAAAACATTTATTCTAAAAAAAGTTAAAATGTATATTTAACTTGGATTGTTGAGAAAAATTATTCTATTAGCATGACCTTTTTATTTGAATGTGTTAAATTATTGAAAAAGATATAACATATATTAAAAACATGAAAATTAAAGAAAAAATTATAAACATAAAACATTTACACTTTTCCTAGAAAGTAAGTTTGAGTACCCAAATTACCCAATAAAACCGAAGATCTCAAATTCATCTAAACTTACCTTTTGCACATAAAAAACACTTCGAACTCTCATCCAAACATGTTCTTGGTAAAAGATAACAGTTTGTCTAGAAAAGTTTAGTCCAAGAAACAAAGAAATTAGCTTTCAAGATGTTTCCACGACATTCATGCAAACAGCGTAATTCAATCAACCAATAAAATAACCAAGTCAATCAAATTGTCACACTCTTTATAATTACTTAATTAACCGAACAATATATTCTCTCTTTCTCTCCAAAGATTTTCACGGTTTAGCCCAAAGTCCAAACAAGAAACAACCTATTTATTTCTTCATCCTTTCGTCTAAAACCCTGTTGGGGAACTGTTGGGAAAATTATAGTACAAAGCAGATTCACAACTAAAGTAAAATTGAGAAGAATGAAGATAAACTGGACACAAATATTTTACGTGGAAAAC
>JANHAO010021606.1:0-12452 GCA_026873985.1 Saraca asoca | reverse complement strand
AAAAGTGCATATCCTTGTATCTAAATATGAAATGTTCAAAATGGAGAAGGGTGAGTCAATTAAGGATTTAATCCAAAGATTCACTGCCATCACTAACCATTTGATGTTGTCAGGCAGAACATATGATAATGCTAACCTTGTTCACAAAATTCTCAGATCATTGATAAAGGAAAGGTAGCCCAAGGTCACTGCTATCAAGGAGTCTTTGAAGATGGGAATTACTACCATTCAGGAGCTATTTGGCAATCTTGAAGAGCATAAGCTAGAATTGAAAAGATATAAAAAGAATTGAGAGGATAAACATAAGAAGACTCTAGCATTGAAGGCTACGAGTGACTCAAACTCAAGTGTAGGAGATTCAAAAAGTGATGCAAAAAAAATTGTGGCACTGACCAAACAGCTGCACATGGCTCTTAAAGAAAAGAAAAAAAATCAAAAGAAGAAAGTAGCTCTAAGAGGTAGAAAGTAAAGGAAGTGTGAACAAGAGATTAGTACCATACTAACTTGCTATGTGTGTAAAAAATCTAATCATATGAAGGCTGATTGTCTAATTTATCTAAAGAGATAAATAGAGAATAAGAGAAGGAAAAGAAGATCATCCAACAAGAGATTAAATTTTTCTTTCTGACATGAAGATGATGATGTAGAATCTACTTCAAAAGAAGAGGAGAATGAAGACAAGGCTTGCTATGCCTCATGACCAAACATGATCAAGAGATTGAGGTATTTGGTTCAAAATCATTCGTTTATAATTCTGTTGATGATGAATCTAATGAGTATGATCAATTTGATAATAGTGAATTTGAAAATGATGATGAGCTAAAAGATCTATGCATTCAACTTTATAACTCTTTAGTTAAAACTACAAAAGAGCTTAAGCAAGCTAAAATAAAAAAAAAGACCTATTGATGAAATTTAAAGATTTGAAGAAAGAAAATGCTGAGTTAACTGCACTAGTGGAAGAGCTGAATGCTAGAAAAGAGTGTGATTTCTATAGTAGTGATAAGGTTGAGATAGCTTCTTTAACAAAAACTCTACAAAGTTTTTCCAATAGTAAAATGAAATTGAATGACATGCTATAGAACCAAACTAGTTTTAATAGCAAATCTAGTCTAGGATATATATAGTATAATAAGAAAAGATCACAGGCTGTTAGATCAAATAAACATCATAGACACATCACATGCTTTTACTACAATAAAAAAGGACATCACATCAAGTGCTAGCCCTATAAAAAATGGAACATATTTGCTGAAACATAGTGAAAAGCTTGTATGGTTACCAGAGTGTTATCTCTTCATGTTTACTAACCATTATGGACTTGTTGACGATGAAATTTGGTTCATACGGAAGACTTAAACTTCAGTCAATGGGGAGGAGTTTAGGGACCCAATACTGCTTCTGGAATGCTAGGGAAGATGAACTGAGAGGGAGAAGAGATAATAAAGTAGCAAGTTTAGCGTGGTTTGGCCAAATCCGGGCGGCACCGGACCCTACGTCTATGACAAAGATCTTACTATTATCAAGATTCTAGCAGGGTTTTTGCTTACAAAGTTTTTTGGTCTCCCCCTTCTAACAAGGCAATCCTATTTATAGAGGGAAGAGGGGTTACATGCATTAATTACAAGCTATAGTTATGTTACATCAAACCATAAATGGGAAAGAAAATTAAAGGCTACGATTCGGCTATTGCAAAATGTAGGTTGCGGGGTGGGCCCCCCAAGCTGGTTGTAGGCTTGTGTCTATTAGTGTCTACTATTGGGTGTCCTCAGTAGGGATTCCTAGCTTGGGGTCATCATGGGATCTACTGTAGTGAGATAGCGGGCTCGAGCAGGGTGATTAGCTATCTGACCAGCTGGTCTTGTGACCTTCTTGTTGAGTCATTGGGTCACTACCTTGTGGCGAGGGCCACTTTGAGGGATTGTCTGAATGACTCCGTTGCATCGTGCCCCGTGAGGCGAGGCTTACTTCACGGGATGGTGCCGGGGCTGCTTCGCTAAGTGCCTTTGGCACACCTGGGACTGTGAACTCTCAAGACTATTTCTATATACAACATAAGCCCCCTAACTCTCAGTTTACTTTACGGATTGGGAGTTATAAGTTTTCAAGGACTGATTCATATCTTCAGTCAGTGTCCTACTTAGACTGAGATGTCATGTCGAATGTCTTTCCATCCTACTGTAGGCTACGCTTTCGTCTGTTTGCCATTTTTGGCCGTTGCATGGCATTATTGCTCATTTCGAGCCGTTGGATGAAGATCAGGTTAGATACCTTTTGGATTCTTCAAAGGGATGAGTGGGTCTATTTATAGCCTGGGGCATTCTTTCTTTCATCCCAAAGAGACTCAATGAAAGAGATTGAAGAGCTTTCATTATTTTGGTTTCTTGGCTTCCAACGAAACTTGGTGAGACATGGATGGCCTATTGTAGAGTGTTGGGAGGCATGGATAGCCCGTTGCACGTGGCTTCATCACGGGATCCGCCAGGTGGGCTCTTGGGAGATCTCGTGGTGACTTCTAGCCACCTCCTCCGGCCGTTGCTAGTGGCTCTACTACCTAACCAGTCGACTTCTATGACTTTTTGATTTGCTCTATATCTGGCTCAGGGGGATGTGCTGGAGGAGTATAAGTAGGAGGAACTTTAGGGCTGCTGCTCTTTCTGTAGGCGTGAGCCCGATGACTAGTAGCTGGCCTTTTGGTTACTTTTTTACAGGAATCATAGTGCCAGGCTTTCAATCTTTTTCCCTTGATGTATTGCTGCCTCACTGGGTCGAGGTCTTTTTTGCCAAATGAGCTTTTATTCTTTTAGATACTATAACAGATGCCTTGCGCATCACTGTATGTAAGCTTCAGATAATTAATGAGAATCTTCTCTTTTTTGGCCAATTGGCTGCGCTTTATTTTCCCGATTACTCATCTTGTTGTGAGTGAGAGAGGGGTCGCACGCAAGCTGGGCCCAAGAGATCTCGTTTGAGACATAAGAAACTTATTGTATGATAGTCAATTGCATGAAAGTTGCACTGATTATATTGTGCTAAGGCAAGGTAAAAACCATTCACCAAAATTCTGTTTGAGTTTTTATAACTACGAGGTAGGCTCAGGCGCCGTCTCACCCTCGGATATTGCGAGGTAGGCTCAAGGGCCGTCTCACCCTCAGGCATTGCGAGGTAGGCTCAGGGGCCATCTCATCCTTAGTTTTGTTTGGTGTTTTCATAGTCGTGAGGTAGGCTTAAGGGCCGTCTCACCCTTGGGTGTTGCGAGGTAGGCTTAGGGGCCGTCTCGCCCTCGATTTTGTTTGGTGTTTTCATAGCCGCGAGGTAGGCTCAAGGGCCATCTCACCCTCAGGAGTTGCGAGGTAGGCTCAGGGGCCATCCCACCCTTGATTTTGTTTAGTGTTTTCATAGTCGTGAGGTAGGCTCAAGGGCTGTCTCACCCTCAGGCATTGTGAGGTATGCTTAGGGGTTGTCTCACCCTCGATTTTGTTTGGTATTTTTGTAGCCGTGAGGTAGGCTCAAGGGCCGTCTCACCCTCTGGCGTTGCTAGGTAGGCTCAGGGGCCATCTCACCCTCGGTTCTATTTTGCATAGTAAGGTGAAAACCATTTACTGAGGTAAGATTGCAGAGTAATGTTGTAGCAAGGTGAAAACTATTTTGCTATGGCAATGATGCTGTAGTGAGGTGAGAACCATTCACTGTAGCAATTATGCAAGGACGAAGTGATAACTTTCTATCTTCATAATGTTTGGCCAATCGGTAATTGACACTGATTCAGTATTCAACAGTCAGTATAACTAGGCATCATCGATAACAGATAAACATTATAGGATCAGAATATGGTTCGGATGGAAGGCTCAGGCTCCTGGGTGGCAACTCATTGGGCTTGTTGAGCATGTTACCCCAATGGTCTTATCACGTAATCCTATAGGCAACCTCTTATGATGAGGTCTTCGATGGCGTCTTTTAGTACCTGACATACTGAGGTGGTGTGCCCAGCCTTATTGTGATAAGCACAGAATCTGCTTTGGTCTCTAGACTTGACAGATGCCCTCAATGGTCTGGGCTTTTCGAAGCCTTCATTGCGCCTTTCTGCGGAAAAAATTTTATCTTGCGTGTCTGACAGGATGTTGTAACTCTCGAAGTGGCCTTCGGGTTCCTGAGGTTTTGCCTTTTTTGTAAGATAAGGAGCAGGGTTGTTATGACTCTCGCTACCCCTCTTTTTGCTCATGGTGAAACCGCTATGGCTTGCTTTATGCTTGGGTTCCTCCGTTCCGAAGGTTTCTTCCTATCTTATTTACTTGGTTACCCGATCATAAAATTTGGCAAGGTCTCGAGTAGGGGACTTGTAGAGGCTCCTATGCAACTTGCCGTCTTTGTGAAGTCCTGTTGAGATGGCCATTAGAATGCTTTCCTCCGAGGGATTCTCCACGGAGCTTGCTTCATGCCTGAATTAGGTCACATAATCCTTGAACGAGTCATCCTTATGCTGGAAGATCATCATGAGGTGGTAATGGGGTGTAAGTTGTCTCTTCAGCGCTTAGTATTGGTTAACGAATTTCCTTTGACATTTCTCCCAGCTGCTGATACTGCGAGTCGGGAGGCACCTGAACTATGCTCGAGGTGTTGCCCCTAATGTGGCAGGAAAGACTTGGCACTTCACCAAGGGGTCGATTGTCTGGAGGTCCATTTGAGTATTGAACGTGTCCAGGTGATTACTTAGGTCTCTATTCCTATCATATAGTGAGAGAGCGGGTACTTTAAGTTTCTCCGGGAGAGGTTGCTTTTCAATTTCCACAGAAAATGGAAAGCTTTCCTCATTGCGAGGCTAGCGACTCTGAGGTTGTGGATGCCCCTCTAGCTGTTTCAGCCTTTGGATAACCTCTTCCATTGTGGGACATCATCCTTCATGCTGAGGGGCAGAGCTTTCCACTTATTGCGAGCCCCCCAGTCATTGGTCGTCGTGATCATTGCGAACACCTCTCTAAGCTTCCTCATGAAGTTGCTGGAGTTGCACCATGATTTCTTCTTATCTTTAAGTATTTTGCACCTGTGCCTGAGCAAGCACCTTAATAGTGTCAGCTAAGTCTCTAACTGTGTTTTCAAGTGTTGATCGGGGCTAGTCAGGTGTCTGAGCCTCTTGAGTTTCAAGCGCAGCAATATGCTGTTGGGAAACTAGAATGGTAAAGCTTTGAGTCATTCTTCCCCTGGCCATTGCTAGGCTTCGACAGGAATCTCATAGAGCAAATGGTCCCCACAGATGGCACCAAGATGTTAACGGTGAAATTTGATTCGTATGGAAGACTCAAACTTCAGTCAATAGGGAGGAGTTCAGGGAACCAATACCACTTCTGGAATGCTGGGGAAGATGAATCGAGAGGAAGAAGAGATAATAAAGTAGCAAGTTTAGCATGGTTCGGCCAAATTCGAGTGGCACCGGACCCTACGTCCATGATGGAGATCTTACTATTATCAAGATTCTAGCATGGTTTTTGCTTACAAAGTTTTTTGGCCTCCCCATTCTAACAAGGTAATCCTATTTATAGAGGGAGGAGGGGTTACATGCATTAATTGCAAGCTACAGTTATGTTACATTAAACCATAAATGGGAAAGACAATCAAAGGCTACGATTCGGCTATTATAGAATGTAGGCTACGAGGTATGCCCCCTAGGCTGGCAGTAGGCTTGTGTCTGTTAGCGTCTACTGTTGGGTGTCCTAAGCAGGGATTCCTTGCTCAGGGTCATCGTGAGACCTGCTGTAGCGAGCTAAACGCTGCTGTAGCGAGATAGTGGGCTCGAGCGTGGTGATTGGCTATCCGACCAGCTGGTCTTGTGACCTTCTCGTTGAATCATTGGGTCACTGCCTTGTGGTGAGGGACACTCTGAGGGATTGTTTGAATGACTCCGTTGCATCACTGCCCTGCAAGGTGAGGCTTGCTTCGCGGGATGGTGCCGGGACTGCTTCGCAAAGTGCCTTTGGTGCACCCGGGACTATGAACTATCGGGACTATTTTTGTATACAACAGGACCCAAAAATCATTGGGTACCATGAATGCAAGTATAGTTTCATTTTGCAGATGTGAGAAGAAGAATTTAAAGTAACTCTTGATGATGAAAAATAGTTGCTTTCATCACAGAAAGTTTGAACCCCTCGTCTCCCCATTTTTCTTTGTATGCTTTTATGTTTATTTTTGGAAAAAACTTGTTTTTGAATATTTTCCAAGTACATTATATAAGTTTTTTAGGTAAAAAGTGTTTTGAATTAATCATTATTTTAGGGGGAGTGAAATAAAACAAAATCCCTTATTCCTTTTATATCATTATATGATTTGAATTTTTAAATATTTATAAAGTACTTTTACTTTTTGATGTGCCAAAAGGGGGAGAGAAAGCTATAAACTTAATTTTAGATGACCTTTAAAAATTTCAAAAAAAGAAAAAAGGAAGATGAAAAACTTTTTCTAAAAAAGGAAAGATATATGAAAGGGGGTGCTGATAAGAACTTAAAAGAGTTAATAATTTTTTTTTTGAGTCGTACATAACTTTTCAAATTGATTTTTTTGATAAACTTTGATCCTCATCTAAACTTGTTTGTCACCATAAAAATGGAGAAGATTGGTAGCCTAGCTAGCTAGACTATCTTTCATTTTGATGATGAAAATAATTTTGATCATATCATATTATGATTATGTGTTGTAACGTTTGCCAAATGTTTATAGGTATCAAAGTTCATCAAGATTCTACAAAAGATCAACATTAGATTTAGGATTTTATTTTGATTTTTACAAGATCTTTTCTAAGTAAATTTTTCACAATTTAGCTCCAATTATTTTTCTTAAATTTTTTTTTTCAAAATGAGGCAGAAATATGTTTATGAAATGAGATTATTTTAACAAGTTTTCAAATCACCATTTCATTTGTTCTTCATTTTATAAAAAACCATTTTTTACTCTGTGAATCGATTACCAAATCGATTTAGACAAGAACATATGAGAAAATGCTTGAAAACTAGACTTATCGAAGGTTTAGAAAAACCTATGAATCAATTCATGAATTGATTTGGTCGAGAAAATTTTTTGTGACATTCTTCTATGAATCAATTTGCAAATCAATTCATGAATCAATTCAGCTAATTGAACTCACTTAGAAATCAATTCACGAATTGATTCAGTCACTTTGAAATCACTTATGAGTCAATGCATGAATTGATTCACTAACAGAAAGTTAGTTATTCTGTTACAATCGATTACAACAAACTCTATAAATACCTTTCTCATTTCATTCTTGCATATATTGATCGATAACTAACACAGAGGTGTGCAAAAAACTATTCTCTTATCTCCTTTAACTCTACATTTTTTATTTAGATTGATTTAATCTACGAGCTTTCTTGTTGAAGATTCACATAGTTCTATTTGATATTTTCATCTTAACACTGGTTTTCTATTCTTACCTTTTTCTCTATTATTTTCTTTTAGATTTCTGGTGTTAAAAATCTAGTTTCTAGGTTTGGAAGCGTCCAGTTTAAGTCTTCTAGATTGACAAGATTCTTGTCTAAATCTTGTGTGTTTAAGTTTGGAAGAGCTTAGTTTAATTCTTCTAGGTTAGCAAGAAGCCTGTAAAGCCTTGTTGTAAAATTGGCAGTTCAAGAGCCCAATAAAATCCTAATGCTTTTGATTAATTTAAGTGATCTTTTGATTGATGAAATATTTAGTGGAGTAGACTTGAATTGCGATTTCAATTCAAGTTGAATCACTTTAAAAATCTATGTCTCTTGATCTTTATTTTTACTGCACTAGTCATTTTCCAATTTCTGCAATTTTCATTTTTGCAATATTCATTGCTGCATTATTATTTTTGCTACATTACTGAGTCATTTTGTGAGCTAATTGTTCTTAATCTTAAACAAATCTATTACAATAATTATCTTTATCATCTTTCTCTTGAATTTGTCAAACAAACCAATATAGATATGCAACTCATTAAAAAAAATTTAAAAATAGATCCAATGATCTAAAGGGCAAGATCTATGCTTTTCTGTAATATTTTTTAATCTGGGACCTTAGAAGGTGGAAATATAATTATGAAATGAGATTATTTTAAAAAGTTTTCAAATCACCATTTCATTTGTTCTTCATTTTATAAAAGCCATTTTTTACTACATGAATCGATTCGCTAATTGATTTAGACAAGAACATATGAAATAGTGCTTGAAAACTAGACTTACTAAAGGTTTAGAAAAACTTGTGAATTGATTCACAAATTGACTCTAAATCGATTCAGTCAAGAAAATTTTCTATAACATTCTTCTATGAATTGATTCACAAATTAGTCAAGTTGTAACCTATCTGAAATCACTTACAAATCAATTTACAAATCCATTCACTAACAGAAAGTTAGATATTCTATTACAGTCAGTTAAAGTTATTGTATATATAACTTCTTCACCTTATTTCATTTCATAACTGCATGCTAACTGATCTAGAGGAGTGTGAAAAGCCTCTCTCTCATCACTTCTATCTCTACATCTTTGATTTACATTGATTAAAAAATCTTAGAGCTCTTTTGTGGTGGATTCACATAGATTAATTGAGATCAACATCCCAATTCTTTCATTTTTCTATTCTTAACTTTTCTCTTTATTTTTTTTAAGGTTTTCAGTGCTAGAAATCTTGCTCTAGGTCTATAAGAGTCTAGCTAAGTCTTGGGATTGTTTTAGATTTGGAAGAGCCTAGTTTAATTCTTTTAGGTTAGCAAGAAGCCTATAAAGTTTTGTATTGTAAAACTAGCAATTCAAGAGCCCAATTAAATCTTGATGTTTTTTGATTAATTGAAGTGGTGATCCAGTTGAAAATTATCTAGTGGAGTGGACTTGAATTACAGTTTCAATACAAGTTGAGCCACTTAAAAAGTCTATGTCTCCTGATCATTATTCATTACTGCACTTTTTATTTTTTGGTTTCTTCAATAATGTTTACTGCATTACTACATTATTATTCCTGTTGCATTGTTGATTTATTTTGTGAGTTAATTTGTATTAATATTAAAAAATCTATTGCAATAATTATCTTTATCATCTTTCTCTTGAATCTGTCAAATAAACCAATATAGTTATGCAACTCATTGAAAAGAATCCAAAAATAGATCCAACAATCTAAAGGTCAAGATCTAACTTTTATGGGACCTCATCACTTACTAAAATTTCTTCAAAAATGTTTTACAATGAGTTAGCCTAGGTTACTCTAGTTACAAACTTTCCTTGGTTTTAATGTTGAAAAACAATTTTAACTAATAATATGTTTTAGTGTTTTTGATTTGTTTTGTAGGTTCAAAGAAAAATAATTCAAGAGATCTAAGAATAGTTTTAGGAATTATTTTTTTTCAATAGGATCTTTTAAAAATGAATTCAAATGAGATTTGGTCCAAATTTTTTAACTAAATAATGGGGTAGTTTCAAACCACTTGAAGAAAACAAAATAAAACTGTTTTTTACCTTATGAATAGATTCACACATCGATTCCCTAAAGAACTTGTGAAAAATGATATTTGAATTGAAGTATCAATCAATTCCTAAAGTAATGTTTTGAAAATTTCTTTTTACAAAAAGTTGGGAAATTTTCTGAATCAATTCTATAATTGATTCAAGATTTGTGCATAGTAGACTAAGATTCAATTACCATACTGATTCTTTAGTTGTAACCACTATAAACTGATTCCACAATTGATTCATAAACTTAAAGTTAGTTATTCTATTATAGTTAGTTACAGTAGTTATAAAAAACCAACTACTTTTAGTTTTCAACAAGTTTTCAAATTCTTCTTCATCATTCAAGTGTGAAAATCTCTGAGAAAAAGAGTTAAACAAGTTTTCTCTCTACCTCATCAAATTTTTGAGATCTAATCAAGATACTTTGGTTCAAAGATCAATTGAATTCATCCTAGTTCTTTGAGATTTCATCTCAAACCTATGGTATTATATTTCTTAATCTTTGTTATTTCTATTTCTTTATTTGAGCTTTCTAGGGATTTAGAAATCTTGTATAGGTTTGCAAGAGCTTGTCAAAATTCTTGTGTTTTTGTTTTCGTTTAGAAGATCATGTTGTAATTCTTCTAGGTTAGCAAGAAGCATGTGTAATTTCTTGTGCTATTGATTTTGAACTAGCCTTTCAAGAGCCTTGTTCAATCCTGATTGTTTTTCTTATAAAGAGGTCATTTAGTTGAGAAAGATCAAGTGGAGTAGATGATGTATGTTTTCCACAAGCGCATGGTATAATTGTAGTAAATTCCAGCAAATACAGGTTGAATCCTATAGGGACCTCATTATCAAAGACTAGAGTATTGCAATTCAAGTTGTCTAAATCAAAGAATATCAAAGAGAATAAAGACTCAATGAAAGAGTAGCAAATAAGTGATAAGCAAAATTTAATTATAAAAAGCCTAGGATTAGGGTTCACCACAATTATGATCTTTAACAAATTAAAATCTTTCCTATTATAATTACTTAGTTAATTGAGGATGGTTTATCTTAAATTAATTACAAGCCTCTTTCAAGGTTTAATAATAGTACTTAAATTAACCTAATTGCCTACTTTTGTTGTTTAGATTAATTTAATCCCTTTAACATCTACGTTAACTAATTCAATCCTAAAGAAACTTAATCTACTTTTGTGATTAAAATCTCTTCATTCAACTATTAGGTTTCTGACAATAATTTTCTCCTTTCAGTACTTCAACTATCTACTTAAGACAAGACAAAATATTGGCCAAATACTTTATCTAGGATTCAGTAGGCATAATGGTTGAATTAATTAAACCAGGTAACTATAATAGAAAATCAATCAATAACATCAAAGAACCATAATTGGGTTATTCCCAATCCTAGGATAAAAATTTACTCAGATATGATAAAAACAAAAACCAAATTCATTAATGTAAATAACTGCATCATGTTCAAAACAAAAGCAAAGAGGAAAAGATGGAATTGAAAGAGAAGAAACAAGATGAAAAGAAGCTACAATTCTTGAAAGAACTTTAATCAAAAAGGAAAACTCAAACTCTACTTAGAGAAACTCCTAAAAACTTAAAAACTATGTAAACAATCTTGAAACTGGCTAATGACTGTCTTAGATCATGCAATAATAGCTTTATATAGCAGGTTGACAGGGCTTGGAACACAGCTGTGCTTCAGGACACAGGCTGGCCGTGTTTCGGGCTGGAAGTTACTGGTGGTTGCACCGAACATGGTTTTATCCTGGGATACGGCTAGGCTATGTTCGATGCTGGTTTCTTTAGTTTCTTTAGCTTTAATCATGGTTAAGTTAAGTTCTTCACATGGCTTCTTCCTTAGCTTCTTCTTAACCTAAATGTGCTTCAAGCTTTTGCTTTCATCCACCTTTCCAAGCCTTTTTGCTGACCTATAAAGAAAAATACAAAACATAGCAGTACCAAAGAATGGAAACACTAAACTATGACAAAAAGAATAGAAAAATCACAAATTAATAACAAATCCAGAGGTAATAATCATCATAATAATGTGCATTTTACTCGTTTATCAACTCCCCCATGCTTGAACCTTTGCTTGTCCTTAAGCAAGTTATTATATGAACACACTAAAAAAGGGGGAGAATTTACACTCTTAATTCAAATAAACAGATATGACATAACTAATTCTATTCCCAATCTGCAAGACATCAATAGAAATTTAAACAAGTATTCAAGGGTTAGTCTTCACTTACCTAATATCAAACCTTTAACTTCTGTATTATGCACATCACCCATTGTCACTATAATCTTCATGCACCAAAATGACCCTCAAGGCACTTAAGTAAGATCCTCATCCTTCAGATCTCCCTAGAATACCTTGCCCTTGTTTATTCACATTTTTTTCCTACTTTTTTTATTTTTCATTTTTTTTGACTTTTTCAATGAGCAAATTTTTTACTCCATCTCACTAAGGTGCAGGCATCTAAATACTCATACCAAAGGCCTTTTTGGAACTCAAAATTAGGTACTCAGAGTAAAGACCTTTTTAGGTGTTATTTTTTAGAATTTTTTTCACTGAGTCTTGCATGGAACATGAGTGTGATCCAGGACATGGGCAAGCCATGCTTGGTGCTACCAAACTTTAAGTTTGGAAAACTACATGGAACACAACTGTGTTCCAAGACATGGCAAAGCTATGTTTGATGCTGGAACTTTCTACTTCTGAATGTGCTTAGAACATGGCTATATCCTGGGACACACCCTAGCCATGTTCAGTGTTGCTAATCTTATTCTTGCTTGAAATTTTTAAGGTGATTTCTACATCAAATTTTCTCTTAAATGGGGCTTGGCATATAGAGATGATCCTGTAACTCATTCCTCTAAGAAGTCTATAAAATCACAATACTAAAAGCTAAAAAAAATGCAAAGAAAGGATGAAGTAAAAACTAAAAAGGAAAGGGAAAAACAAATAAACAAA
>JANHAO010021605.1:0-12479 GCA_026873985.1 Saraca asoca | reverse complement strand
TTATCAGATACTGGCCTTAGAAGTCACAATGGCCTTTAAAGACCTAGAATGGGTATGTTGTAACTTGGACCCTGGTGAGCAAAAACTGAATTGAAAGATAATAGGATAGGATTACAATTTCCTAAGTAAGGATAACTCAGAGACATCCAGGGGTTTCTAGCATGTCATATGACAAGTCGGAATCCGATTTCATTCTTTTACATGTAACCCCATGCATAGCCCATTAGGAATACATTCTGAAATTTCAAATATTTCTCTTTTATACTGAGAGACAATATTTTCTAGAGATTTCTCTGAACTATGCTGGTTATCCAATTCACTAAATATCAGAATGTCTCATGTAATTTCAAATCAAGTTTCCCCTTTTTGACTATCTTTTCAATCACATTCTCTATATTCTCAAAATTTTCAGAAATGGTGAGACAATGTTCCCTCCGATGTACTGTTGTACACTGAAAGTCATAATCTTACTTATGGGCTTTTACCAACTCTACGACTGTTATCTGTATCATTTTTCTATTATCTGATGAGGATTCTCATTTTGACGAGATTACAATACTCATACTGACAAGAACAAGAGATTTAAGAATCACAGAGATTTTTGGTATATTCCTGGTGTGAAAGTCAACATATCCATATTCACATGTCATGCTCCCGAGCGCACTAACATGAATTAGATATGCCTATCCCATCATGGCAGTTGGAGACCTTTATTATACACCATGCACTTAATCCCTAGACCATGCTCTGATACCAACTTTGTCACACCCCAATCCCGATCACGTGCTCGAGATTGGGGCGTGACACAACGATTAGGGGGTTTGGATGTCTTGGTAGAAGACCTCTTTCAAAAAGCAAAGCATTTAGAGGAGCATCCTCAAACTCAAAATGGCCAAGTTCACTTTGGGGAACGAACTCCTTTCTCAAGGGAAATCGAGTAGGAACCCCTCCTATGTAAACTCAAAAGTTCCAGCCATTCTGTTATATGATAAAGATAGTGATCCGCATAACCATCTAGACCTATTCAACATCCAAATGGATTTCCAAACTTGCAACCCCTTGATCAGGTGCCACATCTTCCCCACTATGTTGGGTGAAGTTCCTCGAATGTGGTTCACAAGCCTTCTGGCTCATAGCATTAACAGTTGGGAGGAGTGCCAGGATAAGTTCATCAGCTAGTACAGGGCGCTAAAGAAGTAGCTCGCACCCTTGTGCCATCTCGCTACAGTCTTCCAAAGTAAGCACAAAACATTGAAAGACTATATTGCTTGCTTTAGACGTGAGGTTAACAATGTCGAAAAGCCCTCAGATGAGGCCATCCTGACTGTAGTTTCAGTGGGGCTTCACAGGGATGGGAAGCTATTCAAAAGTTTATATAAATCCCTAGTTAGCAACCTGGGTGAATTTTACAAGCGAGCTATGAAGCAGATTAGATGGGAAGAGACTTTTAGTCCACATAAACCTGAGGTGAGCAGCTTGGCCCAAAGTGAGAAGAGGGGTAACCGTGGAAATGGAAATGACAGTTTCGATCATCAACTCGCTAAGAAGAGCAACGATGAACGACCGCCATTTTCATGTCACCGCAGCACCTATAGCATCTTGTCAAATGCCTAAAATAGGATTTTCATGATGGAAAGGGATAAAGAAGATTTCAGAAAGCCTCCACCCTTGAAGACTCCCAATAAATCCAGATTCAACTGAGGGAAATTTTATGCATACCACGACAAATTTAGGCACATTACATTAGAATGTTGGGCGCTGAGGGATGCTATCAAAGATCTCATCAAAAGAGGTCGCCTTCAAAACTATGTTGTGCAACTTTCTAGGCAGTGGCTTGGATTATCTCCATAGGATCTTGAGCAAGAGTAGTCTCCTACCATCAAGACTATCTTTTGAATTTCTGTAATTTTTGTAATTTATGTAAACATTTTGAATATCTTTATTGATTTTGAAATTTTTTCAAATAGGTGACTCGCCTAATCGGCCACCTCTTTATTTGGGCACAAGATCACCCCAACCATAAGATCGATCACCTCTTTATTTGGGCATAAGATCGCCCCGACCACAAGATTGGTTAACTCTTTATTTGGGCATAAGATCACCCCGACCACAAGATCGGTCACCTTTTTATTTAGGCATAAGATTGCCTAACTTTTGTTTCGCAGCTCTCATGTGAACTCTGATTTCATAGCTCTTATGTGAACCTATTAGTTTATTTGGCCACGAGATCGGCCCGAGCATGAGATCGCTCACTCTTATTTCACAGCTCTTATGCAAACTTATCTACTTAGTTGGCCATGAGATCGCCCACTCTTATTTCGCAGCTCTCATGCGAACTCATCTACTTATTTGGCCACGAGGTCAGCCCAAGCACCAGATCGGTTACTTTTATTTTGTAGCTCTCATGTGAACTTATCTAATTATTTTGTAGCTCTTATGTGAACTTATCTGCTTAATTGGCCACAAGATTGACTTGAATACGAGATCACTTCAATTCACAGCTCATTTGTGACCAAGTATTCATAGTTCTTACATAATTTTTTGGCTATGTGCAGATCACATAGATTGTTTAAATAATGAGAAACAAAAGCAATGTATAGAGACTGCAAAAGGAAACTTTATTTATTAAAAAGCCTCAACGAGGTAGAACTACATCAGAAAGCTATGGATACAAACTAACCAAAATACAAAGGGAAAAGCTATAACTAAGAAGAAGGGCTAGTCGCAAAGGGCCTCACCCTAGTTGATTAGAACTCATAGGCCTGCCGTGATCCTCAAATTTTTCCTTCTAATGCTTCCCCAGCAGCAGCACAATTGGTCCTTATATTTCTGGCCTTCAGCTCCTATTCTGATTTGTGAAGGAAGCAAATTAGGAAGTGCCAGGAGCTTGGTTTGATGAACAATTACCTCATCGCAGCGCCAAGAGGACGTAATCTGAGATCCATATGAGATCCCTCCATGTTATCAGAGAAGCCAGGTCTTCTCAATTCTCTATGCAGTAGACCATACACACCCTAGTGGATAGCCATAATGCTGGAAATAATGGTGGTTCATCCGGAACCTTAATGTTTTACTTAGTGTAGAGGCAGAAGAGATTCCCCTTCCCTTATATAAAGCTAAGTTCAGCTCCATCGAAGGATCCAGATCCATCCCCCTAACTGTCATCATTTATTGCTTTGGAAAAAGGTTAAGGCTGACTCACCAGCAGTCAACAGACATGTGCCGTGAGAAGCACGACCCAAAAGAAATGAAACGATAGTCTTGAAAGAAGACTTTGACTGAATAAATGCCGAAGAGTCTCAATTCCCAACCTGCAAAGTGAGTTAAGAGTTGGGAGGCTTATGTTATATGTGAAATTTGATTTGTCCTAGATGGACCTGCGAACGGCAAGAAAATGGTAAAGGATTAGCTCGAAGAATGCTCAGATCACTATGCCTTTAGTTCACGTCGTGAAGCAACCTCCCCAACTCGAACTCATGCTTGACAAAGTGAGCTCGACCTCCTTAGCTCGAGGATGGGTACGTCCTAGACTAAACGGTCTGACTACCCAAATGTAACTGGCAACCTGGGAGCTCGCTAGACCAAAGACTGATTCACGTTCTACCTGATAGACACATCAGGCCCACCTACTGGAGACAATCTGTAGTAGTCAAATAACAGGATTCTATCTGCTTATTCTATCTTGTATATTAAATATTGATGTAATAGAATTACTGCATATGAAATTACATTGGTAACCTCATTTCCTCTATAAATATAAGGAAAGAGCCCTTTGCAGAAAAGAGGAGGAAAAACTTGTATGTTGAAACTCTATAAAAATACATTCAAAATAATACATTACCATGGACGTAGGGTTTGATGCTGCCTGAATTTGGCCAAACCACGTTAAAACCATGTGTTTCCCTACTGCTCTTCCCTCTCCTTTTGTGTGTTTTGCTGATTTTCTGTGCTTGAACTAGTTAACATTTAGAGATCCTAAAAGAATCTCCCTGTTGGCCGGAGTTTGGCTTAATACCAAAATCCACCATCAACAGGGACTAATCCAGTTCCTCTTCTCTTGACTAGGGTGGGCAAAGCTCTTGACCAAAAAGCTTATTCTTGGCTAGGCCTTTTTGCTATCTATGACAAAAGTTGTTCTAGGTTTGATCTTGCTCTAGAGCTTATCTGGTACCAATAGGTCCAGTAGGGGAAAACTTCTCATTAGGTGAAAACCTACTTCTCTCTTTGTCTTCAGTGACATCAAACTTATCCATCATCTTATTAGTATATAGCAGCCGACTGGGAAACATAATTCATTCCACCACACAGTCAGTGAAATAATTACATGAAGTTGTAGATCCTTCAGCATCTGATTCTTCAGTGGCAAAAATTTGATCTTTTACTAGTTTAGCAACAAAAATGGTATTTGATATAGGTTCAGCTAAAAAAGTCATTTTTATCAACTACAGAAATTGATCCCAAAATAGCATCAAGTACCATGGCATTGGTTCTTGTGAATGAATATGTTGTTGGAAGAAATAATTATAATTATAATATAAGGGCTTGATCCCAGACTAAATAACATTCAACAAAATAGAGGTTAGCAAATAAGGAAGGGAAGAGACAAACCAGAGGTTTCGACTAGTGACGTGAGCAAGCATGGGTAGGCAATGAAAATCATTGATCTTTTCAAAAATAAGGTCCTATTTGCTTACTTATAAACTTAGTTTTGATTATAGTTCCAGGCCATAAACAATAAATAGTTGGCCAAAGGTCCAACAAAATGATAGTGAAGTCCAAGCTCAAGTAAGGTAAGCAAAAGCAAAAAGCTCTTGAAAACATAAACATGGTGAAAGCTAATGAGTGGTTAGAGATGAGCCTAAAAGATCGAAAAGAATTAGTTCAGGTTCATAGCTTGAAATGACAAAGGAAATCCTAGTACCCTTAAGGTGAGAAAGAATAGGAATTGATCCATCTATATCTATAGCTAAAGTGCCAAATGATAGGTTTCGCAATGAAAGTGAGAGACCAAGGGATGAAAGGCAACAATGATCTGGCTCCAGGGTTTGACGTGACCCTTACAAATCTTCTCATAAGGATTGTTGACTCAAAAAGGAGTTGGTGTAACCGGATAGAAGCCATAACCAATTATAGGGAAAGTAGTAAAAGCCACTGATGTACTCTAGTCTAATAAAAGGTAAGATGTCTTATTTGTCACAAAATAGGCTCAGCTAATCCTTAAATAGAAAAAAGTGAGTTGTGCTAAGGTATCAGTTCCAAGTCTAAGCACTATAGATGAAGGAAGCACATCAAACCTAGATTTCTTTCTACCTCATCAGAGAAGAAAGAAAGTGGATTCCCCTTTTTGTGTATGAGACTAAGCTATGAATCCAATCCCATTAAGAAAGTTTAAATGCTTTAATGTTGCCATTCAGTTTGAAAACTAAAGACTAGTCACATTCCAGTTTGCCAAAATCATCTTTATCTGTGGTCAAAGCATTATATATATTATAGTGACATAGATTTGATTCTATATGCAAGGTAAGGTGTAGAGTGAAAGGAAGAAAGGAAAGGTCACAAGCAAGCAAAAAGGAAAAGATATTCTTCTTCTTGGCTTTCTAATGGGAAGGTTCTACCTAAGACCTAAGATAAGAAAGGTGGCTCCAAGGTCTTGCTCTGAAAAACATTGACATAGGAGCAAAAAACCAGTCTACTGACTTGGTTGGCCTCTAAATCTATTTAATTAAATAGGTGTTCACTCAAACTAAAAAAGCTTTTTTGGCATTGGGCATTCTTCCTAATTAAATTCCCTTTCTGCTAGGTTAGTTGTTCGCTACCAAAGCCTGAAGCAACAGGTCCTATACTGTCATGAATTAGAACTAGAACTAGAATAGCTAACTTGGACTTAAGGGACACTTTTGACTTGTTAGCTGCAAGAATGACTATAAAGAGTTTGTTAGGTCCCACCTGGTCTACATAAAAAGAACTAAAACTACTGGCTTGACTTTGCTTTAGCTATAGGGATAGTTTAACATACCTAAAAGCTAATAAACAAGGGTAGGAATAAGCTATTTGTAGATTGAATGTCTATTTCATATTCTTGCCATGTAGGTAATAGATTTAAAAAAGTTGTAAGGCATTCATGTCTTCTATTCTAGGGAATAAGTGGACGTTTGCACTCTTTACACACAATTCATCAATAAGCTACGTATTCAATCATTAGCAGTTGTTAGGCTGACAAGTAAGGTCAAAAATAGTCAAATGCTATGCCCTTGTATTAGGACTTTAGTAGCATTTATCCTCTAAGTCTCTTAATCTTGAGTTGCCAGCTCTCTCTTCCACTTTATCAGGCTTTCCTTTTGCAATTTGTAATTGATCTACTCTTGTCTTTTCTCTTGAAGAGCCCTCTCTTTTCATATTAGCCATCGACCCTAAAAGACGCAAAGAAGGGGAGCAAGGTTTGGTCAATTAGTTAATCTTTCAGGTAAGGAAGAAATGCATCAGGGACTTTCTCTTTGAATGGCAGAAAGAAATGGTAACAAGTTAATAAACTTACCTTTAGATCTTAGTTTTGTGATAAGTGCAGATGCTAGTGATCAAAGAAGAAGAAAGGATTCAGCAGTGGTGCCTCCTTCTTTAGTTTGCGAGAAAGAGATAGCAGATGATTCTCAACATCTACTAGGATTATGTAATTTATAAATATCCTAGTTTATAACATTTTATTGAAAAAAGAACTTCCTCTCCCCTTCTTTCTTCACTATATATTGCTTTTTTACTCTCTGTTCAAGTAGACAACATACCAAATTTGTCGAAAAAGGGTTAAGGAGTGAAAGAACTCTACGATTCAGATTGAGCTATAAGTTAACTAGTCATGAACTAATCTTACAGCTCCAATCATAGTAGCCAATGCTACTATTCGAGTTTTTGGCTTAAGTTGCAATAGATCAATTCACTCTACTTATCTATCGTGACACTAATACACTAGTCTATCCATCCATCTATAGAAAAACCCGGCATAGTACTTAACTTCTTTCTTTTTTAAAAAAAATAAAAACTTGGAAAGACTCTATATGCATTTGGTTCATCCACTCATCCCCTCTCTACCCTATGATAAAGGACTGAAAAGCCTTGGGTAGGTTAAAAGAGAGTTAGGGAAGGATCATCCCATAGGCTTGTTCTTGAAGGCTCAGTGATAGGTAGAGTGCTCATGACCTCTTTAAATGTTTTTTCTTATTAACGTTAAGCTTTCACAGTCAATATCTGAGATTGATGATGTAACTAAGTGGGTATCATGATGCCTTATCTATCCAAGACAGAATACCTTCGATTGGACAAAGCAGTAGGATAACTAATCTAAAAAAGGGGTCAGCATTCTTAACATCAGAATTTGTCTATTCTTATCATTCTATTAAGAATAGCCAACTAGGGCTTGTCAGGATATGAATGAAATGGTGCTCCACAAAGGCATCCTTGAAGTCATTTTAAAAGAAAGAAGATTTTATTATTATTATCAAGGGCTCTAGTTCATCCATTGATTCTATTTTCACCCTAGAAATAAGAAAACAAAAAAGGGATATCCTATTCATCATCTTCATGGTCATTTCCATCCAAAAGTAGTCTTGTTTATATGCTAACCTTTTTGAATTAGTCACGATATGAATCAATCCAATCAATGTTCATAAGTTAACCTATGCCTTCCATACTTACCCAGAAATAGCCACCAAACACTTCGCTCTAGCTTCAGCTAAGCCTTCATCATATGCTTAGTCAAAACAACTCTTGCATATATGCTACTTTTTGATTAGAGAAAGTTCATTGTTTGGGATAAGCATGACATCTTGGTTTGGGAAAATTGGTTAAAAGGACAAATGCTCCTCCATTTGCGGTTATTGCTTTAGGATCTTATAAGCCACTAACTATTTTAGTTAGCCTAGGCTAAGAAGAGCTACCTTATCAAGCCTTGGATTTGACTTTGGACAATGCCACTTCGAAAGAAAAGGAACCTATTAGGTTAGGGAATTTGGATGTTTTGATTTATAATAAGTCAATGTATATGGGAATGAAAAGGGAATGAAATTGTAAGAAAATAAATACATATCCTAACTGTAGGTACACTTTTTGCTTAGGAGTGATTATTTATCGGGAGAATCCTTTTTCTAAGTCGAGTGACTGGGCCTCGTGAGAAAAACTAAATTCTTGCTTTTTGTATCTTCCAAAGTTTTTAACTATAGTGTACCAGGGCAAGAACGAGAAGCCAGGCTTTCCTCTTTATGGTCATATCTAAAAAGCTTTGTTTACGCTTTTATTCTCCTAACTAAGATTCCATTCTAGAATGCCGGAGGCAAGATAACCAATTGTAAAAACCATAATAGACGAGCTTAGAAGACATTGCCTTTGAGGCTACTTCAAATAAAAAAATTCCCTAACATAAGGATAGGATAACCATGTGAACCAATTCTTAGACTTTCTCTCCCATCGACTATTGTTGCAGAAACGAAAGCGAATCAGTCAGGCTAAATAATGCTTCTAGCTTCTCTTGACTTCACTTTGTTTGCTTGCTTTTAGCCCTAATGAGACCCAATATAGGCCCCAAAAGATGGCACCCTACGGTGTCAAACGTAAGGTCCTCTAAAGTGGTGCTTTACATGGTGAAGAGGGGTTATCCTAGCCACAGTTAAGAGTGGTGAATACCTTGGATCCTGTCCTTTAGATGGTCCCCACACCCCCAACTTGGTAGGATTTGACCCCAAATTTAGCAATCAGGGCCACAATGATCTAACAAGTCACCACAGTATCAAGACTAGTTATCAGACTCAAGGAAAAACATCCATCCAATCAAATAGTGAGAGCCAATACTTCCATGTGCCTTTACTGTTCATCCTGGAGTAACATCGAAGAAACTTTCTTTCATCTTGGCACATCCATAGATCCTTGAATGACTAATCCTTCGCTAGGGAAGATGGAAGATGGCCACTTAGCCAACTAGCAAAAGTACACCCT
The DNA here is from genome assembly GCA_026873985.1 of Saraca asoca. Classification (NCBI taxonomy): domain Eukaryota; kingdom Viridiplantae; phylum Streptophyta; class Magnoliopsida; order Fabales; family Fabaceae; genus Saraca; species Saraca asoca. The sequence goes on along the minus strand of JANHAO010021605.1, from coordinate 3,500 downwards.
CCTTGCTCATCAACCTTGCACGATTGGGCTTTTTTCGACCCTGAGGAAGGGGTTTTAAGACAAATCCATCATTGTAGGCCTAGAAGCCAAATCGCTCACTCATCCATTTCTGCTTCTCCCAATGGGAGCCTTTACCAGTAAGGAAAGTATCTTTGGCATGTATAAGTAGCAAAGCCGAGTGACAAGGCAAAACGATTTGACAATTAATGTTGCTTAAACTAAAGGACTAAGCAATGAAAAAGGCATTTAGGCCATCTCGAGGTAAAATCTCATCTTAGTTAGATCATAAGATATCCCACAAAAAGATGTTATCGAATAGGCAGGCTATAAGGCAATTATTGAATCCACTTTGTAAATTTCTTAATTAATAATATCAAAAAATTTCCTAACGCTCTTATAACTTAGAAATATTTTAAGTTTGTAAGATATTATTTTTAACTATACTTCATAAAGTCATATAGAGGTCTATTTATACTTAGTAGGGGAGCCTTTTTAATAAATAGATGCATTCAAAATTCCTTTGTTTGTTGAATACAAATAAATATATTTATCCCTTTGTTCATTAAATATAAGATATACATTTATCCCTTTATTCATTAAAATCAATGAATAAGCATCCATCCTTTAATGATCAATATATATACATGAACTTCTTTTAAAGTTTATTCATTGAATAAATAAGAACAACTTTTGAAGTTGTAAATTATATAACAAGTGAATCAAATCAGATGATGAGAATATCTCCTCAGAAAAAATAATGGCCTTAATCTTTGAAGTGAGCACTCTTCTTTTTTTCCTATTCATAAAACAAAATCAGTCAGTCCCAAATGATAAACTTATGCAAAGATAACTTGGTGGCGTATGTATGCCAAGCCATATAAATCGGTACGTTGAGTTGGCTATCCAATATCACTCAGTTATTCAAGTCTTAATTTTCCTTCAATAATTGTATGTGAATTTTATTTGTTGCATTTTTTGTGGCACTAAGATAAAGATGTGTGAGATACACTTGCGAGGTTAAAATTAATGAGAAAAAGAAAAATGAGATTCCTAAATAATTCAGACAGCCTGTCACTGGTGGAATTATATATATTCAAAAGAGTCTTAATATTTTTGAAAATGTAATTTTTAGAAATATCATCTCATTATACTTGAATCATCTAAAAAAATAATTAAAAATCTTAAAATATGGTGTCTCAATTAATTTATATATTTTTTAAAATTGTATCAAATTTTCAAAATTATCTGTGTAAAAAATTTTGTCAATCAATAGGAAAATGAATTATCACTAAAGCCAATCTTTCAATGGTGGTAGACATAAAAAAGTTAATTGTATAATAGTGATTATCACTAAAAAATGACTAACCAATGGCAATCAACATAAAAAGTTGACAAATCAATCTCAAAATATGGTCCATCGGCAATGATGAATGATGCTTAACGGTATTAGATGGTGATAAATTGAGGTGATAATGGTACTAAAGTATTAATGAAAAAATGTGTAAAATAATCATTTTATATAACTATAATATATACATTTTCCTAATATTATAAAAGTCGTAGCACTCACCTTTAATTAAATGTGACAATGCAATAAGTATCTTTCACTTGCAAAAAGAGGATAAGTGAGAAAAACTTTTAATTTTTCTTTTATCATTTTCTTTTTTATTTCAATTCAAATTATGAATAGAATTTCTGTATATATCTATTTTAATAATAAATTATTTATTTAAATTATTGCTAACTGATTTTTAATTTAATTTTTTAATTTTATTATTATTAACTTATTGAATTATTAATTTAATTTTTTATTTTTTAAATTATCAAATAACATTTTGATTTCTAATTTTTAATATTTGAATTATTTATCTAATTGAATAATACAATTTTAGTATCCAATTTAATATTATTGAAATATTTTTAAATTAAAATTTAGTGGATTATATTTAAATATTTAATATTAAAAATAAAAGAATAACATTTTAAAAATAAAAGAATAATATGTTAAATTGTAAACCAATTTGATAAATGATATATATTGTAAACCATGTTGATAAAAGTTATATATTTGCAATCTTTATAAAAAAATTATCTATTTCAAAAAAATGTTTAATAAAATTATCTATACTCAATTTTCAATCCAAATAATAGATATATATATATAGTACATTTTGATCTCCATTATTCAATCACATACATTTGATATTTCTATTAAACAATTCACTCTCTTATAATTGATATATAAACTAGAACTTTCTCAATTCACATAAATTTTATTTGTGTTAAAGTAATTAATATTGAATAAAGAATATTAGTAATATTAAGTAATTAATTTTATATTTAAGAATGTTACTATTTTACAATTTAGCACATAAAAAGTTATTTATAAAATATATCTAAATAGACTAATTCTTTTTTTCCTTAAGTAAATTTATTTTAAATGTTTTAATATTTAATTATACTAATAATACATATTCTCATTCCGTTCTCAAATTCTTATCTTTTTTTTTTCATGCTATACTCCTACATGAGATTATACAATTAAGTATATTCCTATCTTACATCATAATAATTATAATTCTTATTCAATATATGATATTTAATTCAATTACAATAAATATTTGAATTGTATGCAAATAATACATAATTATTATCCAAACAAATTGGGGTTTTATTCAAATTATAATTGTTGTCCAAATAAATTGAGATTTTATTTAAATTATATGTAAATAATACTTAGATAATATTTACATAGAGATTAATTTCTAAAGTGTTTAGTATTAAAACTCACATAACTTTTCAAAACCTAAAGTCAGTGTATAAACACACTCACATACAAATGCATGGATTTATACTCTCTCTAATATATATGAAGTACTTTTATGTTAAAATAATTGAATTTTTTATGTATTGTAATAGTTGACATAGAGATTAATTTCTAACATGTTTAATATTAAAACTCACATAACTTTTCAAAACCTAAAGTCAGTGTATAAACACACTCACATACAAACGCATGGATTTACACACTCTCTAATATATATGAAGTACTTTTAGGTTAAAATAATTGAATTTTTTATGTATTATAATAGTTGACTAAATTAATTAGTATATTAGATATGATCTGAAAACTATAAATTAATGTTATGTAAGTAAGAAATTAGATTTTGGAACAAAATTTTTCAAAAGGTTAAATCGACACTTTGCAATCTTACACCTAACTAGACTTGTCAAAATGGGTTAACAGGTTTTACCAGGTTAACCCAACGGATAAAAATTATACGTCGGGTCAGTCCCAGGTCGGGCTGCTTTTTTACCAAGTCGGGGTCAGGTCGAGTTACTATAGTATCAGTCACAGTCCCAGTCCTAGTCCTAGGTCGACATTTATCAGGTGGTCCCAGGTGGGTTTTATAACCCATTACGTTTTAAATATTAATTTCACATCATTAATTAATTGAAATCAATTATTATTATTATTATTATTATTATTATTATTATTA
>JANHAO010021604.1:0-12456 GCA_026873985.1 Saraca asoca | reverse complement strand
TATATCCAAATGCACAAAATGTATAGTCCAGGATGCGCTAGAACTCAATCAAATTAGTCTAGGGCACCCATCCAGACTAACAGTACCTACTCTGCTTCAACTTGTTTTCTTCTTTTTCCCAATCTACTCCTTCCAGCAAGATTGTTCTTTCTGGCTAGTCTACTCACCAGTGTTGCCATGGTGCTGCTAATTGGTCCTCCTCTAGTTGGTGATAACTACCACTCTTTCTTCTTCAACCAGCCTTCCTTCTTTGCCGATGTAGCTATAGCTCTCTTTCCCAACCAGCCATCGTCATTGCTTTGCTCACCGATAGTAAACCACCATTCATCACCCTTCAATGGCAACTTTGTTCTGCCTTTTTCTGTGTTCATCTAGCAAGCTACCCAAACCCTAACCTTATACTAGGCAATGAGTATATTTTACTTCCTTTTTAATTTGAAATTTTCTTTCATATTTAAAAAGGAACTTAAGTAATTAGAATGTATCATCTCATTTGGGAATTGATTCTAGAAAATTTTTGATAGGTTTTGGCTATTAGGTTTTGTTAATTTAGTTGTGATCCAAGAAAAAATTTGGAAGTTATCTTGCCATTAGAGGTGCGTGGATAATTCTACTCCTTTTATGAACCTTTCTTTTTACAAAATATTAAATTTGTTTGATATCAGGACTTGAAACTTCATAAACTATCAATTAGTTAGAGTGTTGTTAGTTCCTTGTTTTTGAAAATATAATCATACATTATATATATGTATATATGTATATGGATATGAAGTACTATGATATACCTATTCTTTTTATATTAATTACTGAGTATGGTGTGAGTGTCTGTATTGTTTTGTCATACTGGATTGCTGAAATTTTTGAATAATATGCTATATGAAATGAATGACAATGTTGTCAAATAATTTAATTTATGAATTAGTTAGAATTAGCTCTTTACTTCTGAATACATATTGTAATATAAAATATTTTGTTGAGTGAGCGTTTTTGAAATTTGAATCCACTCGAAATTCCTTCAGAGAACCTCCACTACACTTGTGATTAGAATTATATCTGTTGCAGTAATAAGGAGGTATATCTGTTGGAAGAATAAGGTGGATGATGATGATCGATATCTGTTAGGTAGGATTGCTTTTAGGAATTACTCACTAAATTCTAGTTGTATATAGAAATATTGTATTCTTTTTCAATCATTTACAAAGTTTGTGAAATAAGAATAAAATTCATGGTTTTTCTCTACTGAATTACTTGAACTATTTCAAATTTGATAACATACTTATGAACAAATATTTAGATCTTTGTATATACATGTATATATATGTGTATATATGTTTTACTAGCTTACTTTTGAATATGAGTTGTAAACCACATATTGAATTTTCGAGGGATTATTTGCTCACTAGATTTCTTTGAAACTCATTCCATTTTCTCTTCTGTTTTTAAAGCTTGATCAAATAGTTAGTCCCTGTTTGGTACCCTAAGCCTAATTTGTAAGCCTTTTTGGCCTTATTAAGTTAACCTACACAACCTAGATTGCAAATAAGGGTGTTAAATTGCATTTCGTTTAGGTTTGTCAACCTACCACCACATTTCTAGACGCTATAAATTTGTAATTAGGTAAGTATTTCTTGTAAGGTAATTTCATATGTTAAATCAATTATTAATTTTTCTTTGTGTATTTCTATTGATTTGTTTAAATAGCTAGTCTTGATAATTTTTTTTTATTTTCTATAGCAAGGCAGATATTGTAATATGTCTCTTTGACTTTCCATTATATACTGGGTTATATGCTTTATATATTGTATTTCTTTATTTATTTAGTATGTATACTGTAAATTTCATTTTTTTTAGCTTTTGTACATACAGTTTAAATTTTTAACAAATGAGATATTATATACATGCTAGCCTTGTATTGATTTATGAAAATTTAGAAAGTATTTATTGTAATAATTTATTTGGTTAATAAATTAGTAAGATGACTTCACAAATTAGTTAGTGAAGTAGTGAGACAACATTATAAATTAGTTTGGTTAATAATTATTTTTTTCTCCTTTGTATGATAGTTTGTTTTGTATGTTTTCTATAGTATATTTATTTAGTTATACTTTTATGGTGTATGATATTGTATTTTTTTTTTTTTTTACCTTTGTATGATATTCTATGTTGCGTTTTATGTATAGCTTTTTATCAATGCTTTTACTTTTTATGCTGGAATTTTTTATTTTTCATTAGTAGTTAAGACATTTTTGAGTTTCTGTAAACAAGATATTTTACAAAATTTTAATGTATAAGTAAAACCTGTAATTTTTGCATTTGTGTACAAGTAAAACAAGGTAGAGAAGACATAATTTTTTGAATAAGTAAAAGTTGTATATTTTTTTTATTTATTTAAGCCCTGTATATTACATTCTTTATGCAGTATTTTCTTTACTGAAAAATATATATGTATTCATTGACTTTTAAAATAGTATGAGATGTGTAAATTAGTTATTTATCTTTGTTTTTAAAAAGTAAAATAGTTATTTGTGTTTGTAAAATATCTTAATACTAGAATCTATAAATTAGTTAATAGTTGTATAATTTTACATGTTTGTTAATTGCTAAGCTATTGAAACTCAAGTGAAGATGAAAATATTGATTGGCATGTTTATGTTAGTAAAAAGAAAGTGAGTATAATAACTTAGTTAAAAAGTTAATATACAGATACTTCATACTAATTTTATAATGAATGTTTAGATTAAAAAATGTCTAGACCGTCAATTTTAATTATTTACTCTAATGGGATAATGTATGATGATTATGAAGAGTTAATCTTTGAATGTACAAATCTAAGAGTTTTTCAAATAGAAAGAAATACAATGTTAAATATTTTAAAGTGAACATTTTGATCAAAATTAAAATAGGAGTCGAAAAACACGTATTGCCAATTACTTACAGGTTTCCAACATCGCGCAAACATAATATTTGTTATTAAGGGTTTACATTATACGATTATGATGATGTAAGTGCCATGTTTTAATCTCATAATTAATTTTCCAGCCTTTGTGTTCTGGTACAATATGTTGAGTCTAACATTGACAATATAGTAGAGAATGAAGAGATTAATATGACATTTTAATCCATGAATAATTTTCCCCAAACAATTGATTTGAATTCTCAACCCCATAGACGTGTTCTTAGTAAAGTTATTGTAATATTGATCAAGTTGATTTTTTCATGTCTAATCAGGACATAGATCCATACTACCAATCCCAAGATGACCTACTGGCACATCAACCCGAGGTTTCCCTGCCCACCATACTTAGGCAGTGAAGTTAAGAACGATATGAGGGTGAAGAAAATTATGCCAGCATGGTAGGTACTGTAATACAAGGTGAAAGATAAGTAATATTCAGACCTACTATGTATAGAACGCCCCAATGATGATGCTGAAGTGGATGATGAACCCTCCATCAGATGGCAACGGTGATGATGTAGTTAAGGATGCGCATGCTAAACATCAATCACCCGTCATCACATATCTTGTATGTGAATTTGGAAGCATTCGATGCATATGAATGCCAACAGTTTGAACATGCCACCCAGACTGATGGTTAAGAGTTTTATGTTAGGTTAGAATTGAAGAGTAAAGATGCTATCCTACTAACCTTGAAACAATATTCAACTATTAGACACCAAAATTATAAGATACAAAAGTCTAACCATAATATCTCAATGTGTAGTTCACAGATTATTGTCCAGAATGCAATTGGAGGCTTAGGGTATGGTATATTTTGAAAAAGGATTGTTGGGTTGTCAAATAATATATTGGGCCACATATATACTTGTGCCTCAATCAGCATGTTGCAAGATTACAAGTAATTGGATTTTGAATTTGTTTCTTCATGCTCTTTGGAGGTGCTCAGAACCATGCCTAGTCTTCCCATAACTCTAATAATATACAAGATAAAATCACAATTTTGTCTTACCAGAAAGCTTGATTGGAAAAACAAAAGACTATAAGTCAAATATTTGGTAACTGGAATAAATCGTATGGCCAATTGCCAAGGTAGTTGGTGACAATGAAATAAGTTAACTTAGACAATTATGTAAAGATATATTAACTATTTATATGCAAAGTACCTACCCACATTTATTACAAGTTACAAGAAGAAAAATATATTTTAAAACAAGTAGCTAATATATCATTATTAATACATCTAATTTAACTAAAATAATTTTTTAATATCACCCAAACATATGAATAAATAATGCAACATAACTATTAAAAATTGTTTAATAATCATGCTTAACTAATTTTATTTACTCATAAACATATTCTAATAACTTACAAAATAAGTAACAAAGCAATAAAATTTAAAACACTTACAGAAATATATTTCTTAAATAAGATTGAAAGATGAAAAAAAAATAGACTTGCCCAAAGAGAACACTTCGATTAAAAAAGGAAATAAAAAATGGAGAGTTGAAGAGAACGCTACTTCCCACATGAAAAAGATAGCCATTCGTTGCAAAAATGGAGAATTTGAGAGAGAAAAGGAAATGGATTTTTTTGAAAAGAGCAGTTGCAATAAGGGAAGCTGCACTTAATAATAAGGAGAATTAAAAGAAGGGAAAGAAGCAATTGAAGAATTAAACCTTGCACTCCATAGCATGGCGGAGAAGGGAGAGATTCTTAGTTGCATTTGTATATTTAAGTTGTATATACTAAATCAATCAAAAAAAGAAATGCATCATTAAATAAAGGAGAGTGCTTAATGTATAAAAAATTATGTATCCATGTTTTTTACTCAATGTACACAATTAAGTGCATTAGTGTAATTAAAAATCTATGAAGAAACAAGCTGAATAGCTAATGAAGCTTACAGGATTGATGCTTGCATGGTTGACCAGTTGAACAATGTAAGGTTAGCCAAGGCATACAAGATAAGGATGAGATCCCTAAATTTCTTTGGAAAAATGAGGGAATAAATTTAAAAGAGATAAGACACAGTCTTTCATTCTACATCCTACAGTTTTTTTATTAGGATCCACTATTTTAATACAAAAGGAGTTTCTGTATCTATCTCTCTTCTAAATTTACACCCTTAATTTCTTTAAGAAAAGAAATTGAGGGGATCCAAATCCACAAGATAAACAGTGTTAGCCAAATCAATGTTGAACTTGCCAATTTTTTTCTATTACACTTGATACAAAACCTTCATACTGGTATACAAAACCTTCATACTGGTCAAAAGGATACTCATCTCATGACAAAAATCCTTTACAAGTACTGCACAACACACTCATTTCTAATCCATTGCTTAATATCCTGATCCTTAGTTGCAAGAACAATATGAGTTGTGACAATGCTGGGACATAGTCTGAGATAAGCTCTTATACCATATAAGAGAAGCATTGGAAGACTTGATGCCACATCAGTTTGAAACACTCCATCACAATAGGAGAATTAATTTTTAATAAACAAACACCTATACTGCAAAAACTTTCTTTCTTGAAGTTTACATTTAACAGATTGAAAATTTACTGGATTAGATGACCATTTGACAAATGGTTGCAAAGGCATATGCCTTGAACTGTCCTTATGCCTATTCACTATCTGTTGTGCTTGGAAATATTCTGCCTACCACTTCTTGATTATTATCAGAGCTTTAAAGGGTTGAACTTTGGCATTGCAAAAAAGCATCTGATTTCTCAAATGCCAAATAACATACAATATAATTGCAATTGGAATCAGTAACTCTATAATAACATAAGGATATGTCATAGTAGTCGTTAAGCTGTAATTAATCCATTCTACTACATTTTTTGGATCAATGAATTCAGCTTTGATGTACAAACTTGATCCAAACCAAACCGCTCTTGCAAATGAACATTGTAAGAAAAGGTAAGTTAATGTTTCCTCATGCAAATGTCAGAAAGGACACATAGATGATCCCATAATGTTCCTTGACATAATTTTCATATAAATATAATAACCCTTTGAGGAATAGGCAAATTCCAAAGAGCATGCCAGGGAAAATGAGTAGTATTGGCAGCATTAAACAGATTATTTGCAATAACCTGTAGCCTACTTTGACAGAATAAGTGCCTTTGGCAAATCCTATCCAAGCTAGCCAATCTAAGGTTCCATGATAAGATTTTTGGGGTTTTGTTGATCAACAAACAAGTCTATAGATCATGTAGCCAACTTTTGTTGATTCTATTCCCCTTGATGCTCTAGTCTTAAGTCCTTAACTATATTAACAAATTATGAAAAGAACCTATATAACAGGGCCACTAAAATTTGGTTCAATAGGTATTTCACTTCCAGAGCCAACTTACCAAAATAACTTCAGCAACAATATTTCTGAATGTCACTCCACCTCTAACTGGCATTATGACGCGCATCAGTTATGTTATCTGGGGAACCTTTACCATATTTTACAATTATAATCTTGATGAGCAATCTCTAAGGTTGAGAAACAATTCTCCAAGTTTGCTTAGCAAGCATAGCTTAATTAAAGTAATCAAGTCTAAGCAGCCCCAAACTACTCTCTAAAATTAGAAAAACTAGTTTTTCCCAAGCTAATAAGTGGAACTTCTTTTGGAATTCAAATTGCCCCCATAAAAAATTTTAATACATGACTTCGTTTGCTTGAAATATTGCTTGAAAAAAGTCATTGTTGCCATATGATAGATGGGTATGCTTTGGAGAAGAGACTTGCATTATATAAGTCTACCAACTTGACATAATAGTCTGGCCTTCTAACCTTGCAGTTTTTGTTTAATTTATCTACCAACTCCTTACCAATAACAATCTTATCCTTGAAGCTACCAATATAGATGCCAAGTTACTTGCCAAAATTTTGCACCAATTTAAAACCAAGTTTGTTACCATATACTTTTCTAATATTCCTAGGAGTATTAGGACCAAACCATATGTCTTTCTTATTTTGTTTATTTTTAAACCAAACATGATCTTAAAATTCCCAAGGATATTATAAATATGCTAGCAAAATTCATTTGTTACCTTAAAGAAAAGTAACAATCATTAGCATACAAAGGATATATGGTTGATCAAGGGAGCATGTCTACTGGCTCTAATTCCTTGTATGCGTCCTTATTGCTCATCTTTAGCTAACATGCAAGACAACACATTTAAATATTAAATAAAGAGATAAGGAGATAAAAGATCTCCTTATCTTACCCACTATTTGGAATGAAACTTTCCGTTAAAACCCCATTTACAATAACTTTGTATGAAATGGTGGATACACATTGCATCACCAACTGAATCCAATGAACTGGAAAATTTATGTAATTCTTGTAAGAAATGATAAGAAAAATAGTTATATGCTTTCAAGTAGTCAATTTTAACCACAGCCCAAAAGGTATTTCTACTTTTGCAATTCCTCATGTATTGCAACTACCTAAATGCAAAGAGGATATTATAAAATATCCACCTCCCCATAACAAATGCTTTTTAATAAGGAGAAATGATGTTTTCCAAAATTTTCCATAACCTTAGTTTACCTATAGTCTTTGAAATGAACTTATAAGTTTCATTCCAAAGACTTATAGGTCTAAATTCACTAAAACTTTCTTAAGAATGGCCTTTTTGGATTAAACAAATTAAAGTTTGGTTAAGAACTTTGAGCAGATATCCTTTATTCAAAAATGACATAACCATATTCAAAACTCCTTACCCACAATTGGCCAGAATTTGTGAAACAATCTTACATTGAAACCATCAACACCTAGTGCTTTGTCTGGATTCACTTGAAGATTGCATGTTTGATTTCTGTTTTTGAGAAAGGTTGGCTTAAAAGAAAGAGATGTTTCACCAGTGAACTTAGGAATATTAAATTGTGACAAGTTTGGAGTTAAATCTGCAGCCTGTGGTAATGAGAGTAAATTCTGAAAATAAGCAATGGCCAGATTACATATTACTAACTATTCATGTTGCTAAACCCCACTAGGATCTTTGATTTGTTCAATTCTAGATTTAATTCCTTTCCTATTAATGATAGAACGGAAATTGTTTACATCTATCACCATTAAGTAGTTAAGATTGTCTAGCTTTCTAAACTAGCTTAATCTCATAATAATGCATCATGAATTCAATTTGCTTTCTTAACTCTTACTCTAATCTTCGGTTGTTCAATTGAATTTGTGACTGTATTTCTAATAAATTCTTTTCCATATCAGCCATTTTGAGCTTTATCTTGTCAAAACATTTTTTTATCCCAAATCATTGTGTTTTTTGGTTTCATTTAGCTTTCCCACTAATTGATATGCATGTGAGCCAATGTATCCCTTATTCTAGGCTTACTTTATAATATTTATGCACTAATCATGAGCAACCCACATATTTTGAAATCTAAACACATATTTCTTATAAGTATGAAGTTTAAAAGTATTAACTACTAGAGGAATATGATCAAATGTAGAGAGGTGAAGGATTTGAACATAAGACTTAGGATACAAAGAAAACCATTTATCATTGCAAAAGGCTCTGTTGAGTTTTTCCTATACAAGAATATAACCCTCTCTTAAACCACTAGATTTTAATTCCATAAGACCAGTTTGGTTAATTGCTTCTTGAAATTCATTAGAAGCAACCATTTTAGAACAAGAACTATACTTATCTTCAATTCTTAAAACTTGATTAAAATCTCATAGAATCAACCAAGGTAGCTTGAATTCAACACTGGCTCTAGTAAGATGTTGCCAAAACCTATATCTATCTTTGATCTAAAGAGGACCATAAACACCAGATATATAAACTAAAGGCTAATTCTGCTTCACTAATAGATGAATCCAATTCTGAGTAGCATCCAAAGGTAATACTTTTTATTTAGATGTCCAAGCCTAAGCTAGGCCTATTTGATTACCATTAGCATCAAGCCCAAAAAACAACTTCCAAACCAATTGATTTTAACAATTGACTGACTTTACTAAGAGGTTGCAAAGTCTCTAAGAAAAAACAAAGATATGGTTGATTCACTTTTAACATATTCACTCCTTTAACATGTTTACTGATTTCAAACCTCTATAGTTCCATGTTATGATCTTCATGTTAAAATTTTCTATGTAGACTACCATAATTTAACTAATTTGTGCTATTAGATTAAATGAATGTCCTTACAACTAATTATGTTGGGTTAATTAATTAAGTGATCAAACTATTGGGCTAATAATGATAGGTTAATTGGCCTAGTAGGGTAACAATAAGGTAAGTCCCTACTTATACCCCCTAATAGAGTTATAGTTGTCCCATTGAGACTTTAATTATAGTTTTTTTCCCTTTTCTCTGCTAGGCTTAAAAGGAGTGAACATGATAAATGAGCTTTTGCTATAATGGATTATCAGGCAACACCAGGTATGATTTTATTATCATTATTCAATTAAACTTTATTTGTATAAACCTAAATTGATGCTTTGTAATATGATGTAAAAGATCAGACTAATTAACTGTTTTAATTTTGTTATATGCATTCTCCAAATCCTACAAAATAGGCTGGCAAAGGCCCGGCAACAAACCAAGTCCAAATGAGAAAAAGAGCTAAACTCGCTAGATCAACACAGAATGAGGCAGAAGCCCCAACTCGCTAAAGAACAAGATCCAATTCGTATAGCCAGCATCTTGCTATGTGCAGCTTTCACTGCCAAAGGTGAGCTCACAAAGTTCGTCCTCGCTGACCGGAGGCTAGCAATGATCCCAAACAACCCAGCTCGCGGACATTACACCTTGCCTAGCTAAGGGCTCGCGAAGGGTAAGCACGAAGTAGCAACCCTCTCAGACTTTTCATGGGACTAGCCTATGAGAAGCAGTACCACGGCCCACCCACAGAAAGCAAACTTCAAAAGTGAATTGACAGTCAGCAGAAGCCAATTTACAGAAATTGCACTTGTCATTTACATTTATTATTTGATGTAACAGAAATATAAACTATGTAATTACAACTGTAGCCTCCTCCCATCTATAAATAAAGGGAAAGAGCTCTCTATGGGTAAGAGCTGAAGCACTATATCAAAACTTTGCTAAAATTCTTTCATAAGCTATAAAATGCTACCGTAGACATAGGGGTCGGTGCTGTCCGGCTTTGGCCGAGCTATGTTAAAACCCTGATGTAATCATTCTGTTCTTCATCCATTCTCTATTGTTTGTTGTATTCGTTAAAATTCACAACTAGATTGCAGCTTGGGTCCGCTAGAACCCCTCTGGTTGGCTGGATTTGGTAGAACCGAAATCTATCGTCAACAAATTTTTTCCAATTTCTCATAATTGGTATCAAAGCCAATTTCTTCTTTCCTGTTATAAGGTTCAAATTTGTGAAGATTTCTTTTTAGAATTTTATGTGATCCATAATTTATGATGTAAAATTATTACGGATCTAAAAACATGAGATTTATTTATATTTTTTTGGCTTAATACATTTCTAAACTAATTACAATTTTTTTTGTTAACCTTCTTGAGGTAAAATCATGAATTGATGTAACTTGAATTATGATGTAAAATTATTATGGATCTAAGAACATGAGATTTATTTATATTTTTTTGGCTTAATACATTTCTGAACTAGTTACAATTTTTTTTTCTAAACCTTCTTGAGGTAAAATCATGAATTGATGTAACTTGAATTTTTTCCAAAAAAATTCAATTCATAGATTCAAGACATTTGAAGAAATTTTTTTCAAATTAATTTGGGCTTGCATCTCAAGAGTCTATAATGTACAAAGGCACAAATCAATTTGAATAAATACCATTGAAAAGATGAATTCTGAAATTTTATATATTCATTTGAGCATAAATTTTCTTTTTTCAAAATTTGGTCCAATTATAAGGTATTTGTTCAAATCGATTAAGGTTTAATTAATAGAATGATGAGGTAGATAAAATCCCTTAATTAATTTCAAAAAACCTAAATTGTTATAGCATTAAGGATTGTCAAGACCAACAAAGATAAAACTAAATTACCTAAGCTTATAGCTAGAGTAAGTTCAGGTCAAACCTTAAAGACCACTGATTGATTTCTATGTGTTTACAATGTAAAATGGGGGGGTTGGATATCAAATTAGAATAGGAACTCAAACAAACAATTGAAGTGCAAGCAAACAGAATAAAAAATGGAAGTGAAATCAAATGCAAAAATTTCAATTCAAGGGACTCTTGCAACCAATTTTGTGATAGATCCTTGATACTATTGTTTTATTCCCTCTTTGACCACTTAGACCAGAAACTAATTAAACCCAACATCTAATTAATTCTTGTTAATTTCTTTTTAAATTTACTAACCAAGCCCAGCAGTTAATTGGCCCTTATTGTTAAATCAGTTGAAGCCTAACACATCAACCAATTTACCAATAGAATTAAGATCTGAAAATGCTAAGACCAATCAATTAAATTATCCCAAAAGTAACTCAATTAATTACCCCAATTCTCTAGGAAAATTGACTTAACCCAGCAATAAATTAAAACCCTATTGGTACCCCATAACCAAACAACACAAACAACAATAAATTGCCTATGAAAATTTAGCCAGTAGTAAATCACAATGAATAATTAATTAATAGGCCCTATTAAATAATCATCTAAAATAATTACAAGCATTAAAATAGAGAATCAAAAGAATCAAATTAAGAATAAATTAGAATTAAGAGTAAGTCTCACAATCAATAAAAGAATTTGTGCAAAAATTCTTAGATTGAAATGGATGTTTAGGTACACATTATTGTAAAAATAAAAGGAAGGAAGAAACCTAATTGGGGCTAGATTCTTGTCCTAACAGAGCTCCTCTCCTTCACCAAATTAAAGACAATGTATAATGAATCTAAAAGTTATTACAAATGCTGCTCAATTTATAGGCCAGAAACCTTAAATAAAAACTCAATTCCTAGCTCAAGTTATGGGCCAAAAACCAAGATAGCTTTCCAGAGTAGTCTAACCCGTAACAGAATTTAGCATTTAAGTCCACAGCCATGAAATTAATTCAAAACAGTTTAATTTGAGCTTAAGCCTACATGAAAATTATGAGAATGGATCTTAAATATACTATGGGCTTAGATCTGCACCGAAATTATGATTAGAGCTCCATTTATAATGAAAACACTGAAACAAGTTCTAAGTCACATGACAACATTGTTTCAACTTTTGGGCTTTATTTGACCTTGAAAACATTGGGCCTAGGACTCTTCATGACATTTTATATCTTTTTCTTATTTTTCCAATGACATAAGAATCACCCAAAACTAAATGGGGTGTATTTAATTTAGAGTTTTGAAGACTTTTATAGACTTTTTTTTAAGTGAATAACTTTTGTAGAGTTTATGGACTTTTATTGACTTTTATAAACTTTAATAATTTTCATAGACTTTTATTTTAAAAAACTTTTATTGACATTGATAGACTTTTATAGACTTATGAATGACTTTCATAGATTTTCGTAAACTTTTTCATAACTATTTTAAAAA
>JANHAO010021603.1:0-12475 GCA_026873985.1 Saraca asoca | reverse complement strand
CTATTTATAGAGGAAGGAGGAGTTACATGCATTAATTACAAACTATAGTTGTGTTACATCAAGATATAAATGAGAAAAGACAGTAAAAGACTGCAAACTGGCTATTGCAGGATGTAGGCTGCGGGATGATCTCCCTAGGTTGGCGGTAGGCCTGAGCCTATTGGCATCCACTGCTTAATGCTGCTTCGCCAAGCGAGGTACTGGGCATCCCAAGCGAGGACTCTTAGCTCGGGGGTGTCGTGGAGACTATTGTAGCGAGCCTGGCTAGGCGAAGGTAGCTCCGAGAGATATGTCTGGATGATCTTACTACGTTGTTGCCTCATGATGGACGAGGCAAGGCCGGCTTCATGGGAAGGATACTGGGGTTACCTCGCTGTGCCACTTTTTGGTGGGCAGAACGAAGTCTACAAAGTGTCTTTGGCGCGCTCGAGGCTACGAGCTCGCGAGGCCGTTTATATGTATAACAAGAAGCATCAAAGGAAGCTATTTGGGTAGTTCCAAACATTGTTAATCTAATAAAGATCTATTACAATAACAATGAAGCCATAGTACATGCTAAGGAACTAAGGTCCCATCAAAGATCCACACATGTCATGAGGCATTACCATTTGATCAGAGAAATCATAGAGTAATGAAATAAAAATAGAATAGATTCCTACAGATTACTATATAGTTGATCCCCTCACTAAGCATTTGTCCCAGCAGAAGCTTGAGCATTATTTAGAAAGAATCAAGATAAGATACAAGAGTGATTGGCTCTCAGTCGAGTGGGAAATTGTTATTGTAGATTCCCTAGAAATAATTAATTGAATGGCATATAAATTATACATCTTAGCATATTTGATAAACATGATGTTTTGACCTCTTTATCAATTTAATTTTAATATATGTGTGTGTATGTTGATATATGTATACTATATCAGATAAAGTCCATGAGGTTTGAATGCAAAAAGGATAATAAAGAAAGATATTCAAAAGATGTTTTGACACTTGTACTATGATCAAAGTCATTGGCCTATGTATTAATACATAAAGGAGTTTCATGTATAATCAATTGTGAGATAGCACAAAGTTAGACATGCACCTATACTTAGATGTTCAAATTAGGTTTGACACTTAGACTATACCCTAAGTCCAATTTGAATATCAAGAGATGAAGGGATTAAATTATACATTAATACCTTGTTATGAGAGATTTTGATTTTTAAAAATCTATTTCTAGCATTTGGGTGGTCATGATACTTTGCCAGAAGCTAATCATGATTTATGAATTTATTTGAATAATTTAGAGAAATTGTGTTTGAATTAAAAAGAGTTTTAATTCAACTAAGCTTGAAGAAGCTTGTAAATAAATTCTTTGTCAATATTTATGAAAATCTAATGGGTCACACATAATAGAGTCTCTCTGATCTAAAGTCAAAGGAAAAGTTCGAATGTAAAATATTTTGAATTCAACTGTTTCAATATGATTAGAAGTATTAATTAATCAATGATTTGATAATTCTAATAGATATTATAATTATTAAATATATGCAAATTTCCAATGTTGATATTTGAATGTTGTAGGAACATTTACATAATTCTGGAGGAAATCATAAGTGGAGGAATGGATCCTCAATTTGAAAGTTGTCTTAATTAATAAATGAAAATAATTTGAGAATTATTTTATAATTACATAAGAAAGCTTATGAGTTTGGACTCATAGTTTGGGCTTATTAGACACAAAAAAAGGGCCCATGAAGATTAATGAGTTTGGACTCATTATGACCCAAGCAAGAAGTATGAACTCTTTGGGCCTAAAGGGTAGCACAAAAGTCTAGAGTATTTACCCTAGCTGTGTAGCCCAACTACCTGGAGATGTGGATAGCACAAGGAAAACCCTAACTTGTGTGCCACTCATAATACTCCCTACTATTGTTTATACTCCAATCTATTCTATTTAAATAGAAGAGATCCCAACCCTTCAAGATGCAACACACATAAACCCTTGCACATGTGTCATGTGCCCAAATCTCTCTTAGTGTGATCTTTCTTCTCTTATCCTCCTTGCATTTAAATAATAACCCTAACTGAGTGAATTTGTGATTCCTTGGAGAGTTTGCACCTCTTAAGCTAAGAAGTTGAGTATCCTACTCTACTTATTTCATGAACATTGGTGAAGCCTTTGTATCTAATTGGTTCATATGGATCATCATTGGTATCGAAGATCAAATTCAAAAGAGTTGCCTAAAAGCAATCCAAAAGACGTGGTAATAAGGCTTGTTGAAGAGTTCGTGGAATATCTTGGAGATCAAATTCGAATATGAAGATCGTATCTTTTGAGAACAACTCTCAAAAAGGTATAGTTCAAGTCATTACTTTTAGTTTATTTGAATTATACAAAACTTTATGAATTAATTTGCAAACAACATGATCTTGACTTAGGGAAAATATCAAAATTCCAATGCGCATAGTTGATGCTTTTGATTTAATTTTCCCAATAGTTATCACATAAGATATACATTATATTTCTAGCAACTGAAGTTTTCAATGTAAAAAAAAACTATAATATGTTGTTTTAATGTTAAATTTTGACTATTTAAAATTTCTAACTTGAGTTATGGTTTAAACTAATCTTAATTGTTTGGGAATGTAAGCTAGAGTTGTGGCTTGAACTAGATCAATTTATCATTAATTGCATAAAATGCCTTCAAACCTTTAGATAGTTGAATTTTGTCTTCACTAATCTTAAAAATGTAAAATTGAAATAATTTATCAAAAAATAAATTTGAATATTAAAAGCTTTAATTGAAGACTTGAAATTAGAACCTTAATTTATAACAAAAAATTTTACTTAAGTGATAAATGAGACCAATTTTAAAATTTTGTATATTTAAAATTTCTTTACAATTTTTTAAATTGATAAGGGCAAAGTTTTCAATGTTTATCCTTTTTTATTTGTCAATGCATAAGTACTCCCTCTTAACTTTTATTAGATAATGAAAAATCATTGTGTTCAAAATCTCATGATATTAAAATGATTTCAATTTGAATCACAAACGCAGCTATGACATTAAATTTTCCAATGAATGACCACTTAAAGTTAGTGTGATTACAATACTCGAATGAGTGGAATGACAAAGCCACATCATTTGCTACAATTGGTATCATCTGTAAAGCCATCATACCAAATAAAGCATAAGTCTTGTGTAACACCCTCACTAAGTTAAAATGGATTGGACTTGAAAGTGGGTCACATGGATCAATAAGAAGGCAGGAGGTTGATCTCGAGAACTAAGCTGATCGGTTGATTGGATCATAAGGGGTGGTCAGCTGATCGGTTGATTGGATCATAAGGGGTGGTCAGCTGATCGCAAGTGATTTTTCAACTATTCAACCATGGGTTGAACAAAATCTTCACAGTACAAAAATTATAGAAATACAATCCTACTTTTGCTAGAAGCTCTTGATGGTTAGAATGATCTCAAAGGAATGTCTTGACAATACATCTGGCCTGGAGACTTGATTTGGTTAATTTAATCAGTTAGAATCATGTTATGAGTTGTTCTAATCTTATTAGGATATAGAAAATTGATTTTAATTAGTGTATTTTACTTGTGTGAGGTTTACATCATTTTTTAGTTAGGCCAAACTACCTAAATATTCATACAGAGTTCTGAAAGGAAAAGCCATCCACATTAGATGAGTGGGGTTTTGACCTTAAGTGGTTCCATTTCTAATAAAAGTTATATCAACATATTATTTTTAAAATTCCCAAATGATTTCTATGCATTAGGAAATATGAACAAAGCTAAATAAAAGATAATGAATCAAGATGGTCCTAGAGGCATATATGTGATAGGTTGCCATTGTAAAGCAAGCCAATCAATGGCACAAGTGATCAAGTGTGGCATAAAAGGATATAACTATACATAATGTTGTGAGGGGCATTCAACAATTCATGCTATGGTCATTGACCATTTATGTTCATTGTTCTCTCCCTTTGGATTTATTGAAATAGTGTATATATTCATGCATAACGATTTTACCTTGTAGGGTAGTGTATGCTATCATATGTAGCCACTATTTATAATATTAAATTACCTCCCTATCTTAGTATATGTGATATGAATTATCAGAATGAATTTAGAAAGAGAAATTATTAAATGTGATGCATGGTAAACAGCTTGAGATACAAGATAATGTTTTGTTATGACATAAGAGCTTTTAATATCTTAGAATTACTAAAATTAGTTAGAGATGCTCAATTACATAATGTTATGATCATTGATAGGAGATGCTATTTAATGAAAAATGATCAATAAATTGTTCATGGATGATTGACCAAAATTAGACATTATGATTCAATATGAATTATATGTGTATGAATGCAATATGAGCATGAGAATATGTATGATATATATTATGTGAATGACCAAAACATTTTCTACCTAAAGTGGAGATGAAGACCTTCTGCTTACTGAATACTCAAGTTGTACTCACCCCTTTAACTTCAACATGCAAATGTTAGATTTTGATGCTCAATCTCAAATAATGGAGATTTATGTGATCAAGTGATGAATTAGGTATATGGTTCTTAACTATACTTTAGTGATGTCAGTTATCTAGTTAGACAGATTTGAGTTAAGTTTTAAGACATGAAAAGTTATGTTTTTCGCTTTTGAAAAAATTCATTTAAATAGTTTTTAGATAAAGTTTGCATGTCATATTTGAAATGTGCACCAACACATTTACTGCATTATTTCCATGAATTTTAAAGGATAAAATGTTTTATGAAAAAATGAAAAGTATAAGGTTCTTGAGTCACCAATTAATGATTTGAGCCAATCATATACACAATTTTAGAGACGTGACATTTTTGGTCTAAAACTTTCTCTTTTTGAGCCTCTACTACTCGCAATGAGCATTTAATTTTCCATGTTTTAATGATAGTTATCAATTCACTTCAAAACTTCTTTTAATGAGCTTTTGATCTTCCAAGGCTTAGAGACAGTGATCAATTCACTTCAATCTACCTTTAATGTTTTTGGTTGCTTATACATTACTTTGCTCCAGCATGAGCTTCTAAGTCACCCCCGTTAGCTGAGTGGAATATTTGTTTATACTGACAGTGGCGTCTCTCTACCTTTTGTCGCTTCAGTTACTCATAAGTTTTTGACTAGTGCTGTGGCTTTACTTTTGCTAAAACAATCTTTCAAGATTCCAAGAAATCTATCCACTTTGTCTACATGATCCAGCCATCACTTGAACCTTTCTTTCTGTTGCCCACCTTTTTCTTTTGCATGTTCTCTCAACTATACCTTTCCATTTCATACTTGTCTTATCAGTTCAAAAAAGAACTTATTATCTTCTTCACTGTGATCCCAAGTTTCCTTTTCTTTATTCACCTCTTTGCATGCAATTTTTCTGCATGTATCTTTAGCTGCATGCTAATTTCTCTCCCACCATAGGACACTAGTTCACTCTTCTCTATTATTTGAGCATCAAATCTGCTTTCGAAAAAAATGTCAAGACTAAGAGAGATGGGATGGTTTGAAAGCAATTTAGACTTGGATGATGCACTGTAGCCTATGGATGATGACAATTATGATTTTGTACCATCCAGAGAATGGTGGGGACCCATAGTTAGGCCAAACCCATTCGACCTTGTGGAATACCGCAATAGATGGCAAGCTAGCCTCTTTGGTTTCCTTGCTAATGAATGTATGTACTCACCATGGGGCTTGCAGGCGATCCTATAGGCTACGTGGTCTTTCCGGTAAGATTTCAGAGTTGTTGGAAAGGAAGGAAGATTTGTATGCTACATTTTGACAATTAAGAAGACAAAGAATATGCATTGGCAAAGGGACCTTGGGCACTTCAAGGGGCACTACTCATAGTGGAGCGATGGCAACCAAACATATGTTTGAGTGAATTTTGAGCACAAGTCTCCATTTGGGTTCATATATGGGCTTTGTCGCTGGAATATCAAACAGTAAACTTCAAAGACTATCTTAGCTTGACGATTGGAGAAGTTGTTAGGATCGATTGGTTGAGTGGTTTCCCCAGAAATCTTCGTTTTGTGCAGATGAAGATAAACATCAACTTTCATCAACCCTTGTTGATACGTTTCATACTGAGACTTGATGATGGTAGCTTGAAATGGATCCAATGCAAGTATAAGCAGTAAAGGTATTTCGCATGTGGATGTATAGATGACAATCAGAAGCATGCACTAGACCAAGTAGACAAACCACAGGAGATCTATATTGACAACCGGACCAAATAAGGCATTCACATAATGTTGAGGTGGGAATGGACCTCACACATACTCATTATTTAGGTGACGCTAGGGAGCTTGCGTGACATCCACTTAGGCAGACTATGATAGTATCTCTTCTCTATCAGGAGGGTGAATACCACTATTTTCCAGCAGATGTGCGCCAAGCGGGTTTCTTCGAAGGACCCCAACTAAATGATAATTTTTATCTTATGCCCTACTATCCACAAGACTATCCTAGGGAAGATGAAATGGCTTTTGAGGATAATGAAGAAAATCAACAACTGGATCAGAATGTATGCCAACTATGGGTGGCAATTTTTGACAAGAGATATAATCTGACACGAATACAAGACACTTTACACAGATAGGAGTTAAGCTTATACAGGTTCAGATTCAGACTATAAATAGATCAAACCGTTTAACACAAATGATACATAGGTCGGATTACAATTGACTCAACTAGATCGGTTCGCATGCTAAATTTTGTAAGAATTTATAATAAAATTTTAAAAATATAATTTCAAAAATAATTAATAACTAAATTACAAATTATTATATATAATTAAAAAAATAAAAATTAAAGTTTTGCTAAAATGATAATAAAAACTCAATAAAATATTTAATCAATGATCAAAGCACCTTTAATGAGACATAATAAATAATGAAATTTCATAAATGAATTTATAATATAAATTTGTTAATTTAAGTTATCAAAAAGGATTAAATGAGTTGGTCCATGTCAACATGTTTAATAAACAGGTTGACTCGACATGGGACAATTAGTATTTAGGTCAAAGTTGAATTTATTCGGGTTGTTATTATTCTTTGATACGAGACGAATTTGACACATGAACCCAAATTACCACCCCTCGTACCAATAGAGGTGGTGGGTTTAGAACTTGAGAAGTTGAATATTTACATACCAAAAAATCATCCAAACAATCCTCATGAAACTTCTCAAAGAAATCTAAACATAAGCACGATGATCTTGGGATCAAAGCAAGATAGACTTTTGGGCCTCACAAACGCATTGAAAATAATAGTGATTAGTGAAAGTGGGAAATTTCTTACAAATGCTTCAACTTTTCTGAAGGAGGGAGCATGCTCAACCAATAAAATCTACAATGAGAGGACATGCAGTTTGTATTGGAAGTTGATTATGATGGCTTAATATCTTGAACTATTGATGGTAGAATTTGATGGTAGAATTTTGTAAGCCCAAATTCTGTCAACCAAAAAAGTTCAATATAACCCCAAACTGCGATTCTGGTTGATGTTGGGAGAGAGGTATGATGAGTGTGAAGGAAGAAAAGGATGAACAAGGAGAGGACAACAGCAGTTTTTAACGTGGTTCAGCTAAAGTCGATTATCGACCCCTACGTCCACGATAATGTTATTTCTCATAATATTGTTACAATATATAGTTTTCTCTTTATATTTAGTAGAGTGTGCTCTCTATCTAGAATTAGCTTTCTCTGTCTAAGTTACTTTCTAGGTCTAAAATTGGCTCTCCTGTATAATGATTCTAACCCCTATTTATAGTTGCTGGGGTGTTACAGTTGTAATCCAAAAAAGAAAAGAATAATAATAAATTAATTGCAAGTAGACTCCTACAAGTTCATGTCTGCATGTTAGCCATGCAAATTGGTCCCTCCTCGGGTTTAACCACGACAAGAGTACTCTGACCTGCGGGCTAGATCTGATGACCTGAGGTTGCTATTGACCTTTGACCAGCAATTTGAGCTGGCATTTGGTGACCTGACACTCCGCTTTAGAAACCTCAATTCTAGTAGAGTTGGGCTTTTATTCGCTAGGCTTATCCATCAAGCTTTTACCGACCCAACTGCATAGTTCCAAAAATATCTATAACATTAGCCTCCTAACTCCTAGTATGATCTGCAGACTGAGAGCTATAGGTCATTAGTAAAAATTGGTGATTACAGTCTGCTATGTAGCTGTTTGGACTCCTATTCCATCTTTTAGCTTGCCTATAACATCATTAACACATTTAATGCATGCTTGTTTCTATAGCCGTCAGCATGGCAAAGCTTGAGCCCTATTATTCGCTAGACCATCGAAACGAGGACAATTGATTAGTCTCTTGATCAAACAGTGAGGCTATTCAGACTATATGAGGTGGGGAGAATTCTTTTTCCCTCTATTTTTGAAACCTGACATTCTGCCCTTTGCTTTCCTTTCAAGTTCTTGAACAATCACCACCATTCTTGTTCTCTGATGTCATCAAGCTTGCCATTGAGTGTTTTAGATTTGGATTACCAAAGACCGGACTTGTTCACTAGTTTTTTTCCAGAACTCATTTCATCCTTTTTTATACAATAAGCACTCTTAGACTCGAAGCTTTTTCATTTTACAAATGTCTGGTTCTATGGGTTTCTAGTATTTTACTATTTGGTTTGGTGATATATGCTCATTTGTTGCTAGAGATTTCGTCTATTGGTTTTAGGGTTGTAGAATATTAGGTTTAGCTTGTTCTTTTTTGGGATTAAGTGACCCAATAGGTTTTGTTGATTGAGGCCCCTATGTATGCAATAATCTAGGTTTTAGACATGGTGACCTGAGGCGTGTATGGCCTGCTACATAGGAAACTCTATTAGGCTTGGTTTTTTAGGTTAGGTCTTGCTTGTAGCGACCTGACCATTCATTCTTCTTGTGTAAATAGCGCAGGTCATAGATGTCAAGGTCACCAAATAGGAAGTGTCGAGGATTCTAATTCTCTAGCTCAAAGTGAGGAGTTGATGTGTCACATAAATGAAGCAGCCTCTGGGAGTGGTGAGGTCGCTCAACAATTTGTTGCTCAACCTAACTCTAGTGAGGGTCAGCATGTCACTAGAAGTCATTCAGTGTTCAAACACCTTTCCTCTGTTAGTCTTGACAAGCTTAGAAGTATTGCCGAAGCATACCATTTTCCCAAGGGTTGCCACCTTATGGCGCCTTATCCTAAAGACCATGCAGCTCATCCTCCCCTTGGATTTGTTGTCGTAAGTACTCAACATCTTGATGCTAGGCTTAGATTCTCAGTCTACCCATATATTATCAAATTGTCATATAAGTTGAGGCTCTGCCACTTCCAGCTGACCCTAAATTCCTACTCCCAACTCACCTCCCTTGCTCTTGTTTATTTGAGGAATAATCTCCCGCCTCCATCAGCAAGGGTCCTTTTCTATCTATATAGTATCAAGAGCATAGGTCTGGAGGATAGAATTTATTATCTTTCAACTCGACAAACTGAGTATAGGAAGATTTTGTCATAAGGTGATGCCAAGGGTAAATCTAATGTGGGGAATTCTAAGACCTGCTGGTTTTATGTCTCTTCTTAATCCCTGCAATATCTTTGCAAATTTGGTTTCGTTCTTATCTTGGTGAGTGAGCTTACGGCATACAAGCTTGCATGAATTTGTATACTATATTTCATTCCCAGTTTGATATTTGTTTTCTTTTGTAGATGAAGTTGGTAAGGAGAAACCAACATTGGAAGTTAAGGAGGTTGAGGTGTTGGATCAATTTACTGCAATGAACAACCTCAAAAACTATCTCAAGTTTGACAATGATCTTTTGTGTTCCCATAAGCTCGCCTTGGCTTTAAATATCGAGCTGACTAGAGATATCGGATATCACTAGATTAGGGAGATTGGCCCAGCAAACTTCCAAGAGCATGAAGATGTGACGAGGCTGAATCTTTGTATGCCTCGATCCTGTACTCAATTTGTTAATCCTATTGCTGCAATGACCTCACCACTCCTGTTACTGATGCACCTCCTACTACTGCAAGTGAATCTTCTTTGGCCATAGTTGTGGCAACCTCATAGGCACCGGTTCCCACTTCACAGTCTTAGATGGTCAAGGCAATCAAGGTCCCATCTCTGTCCAAGCATCCTTCCAAGAAGCAAAGAATGGATAAGGGGAAGGAGGTTGTTGTCGCCATAAAACAAATGACACCTGAGCTTCAAACTGAAGGGCGAGTTGACGGTCTTAGGCCAAAGATCAGGGAGTACTTCAACCTCCTTAAAGAGAGTGTGGATGTGATCCTAGGAATTGGCACTAAGACATTGGAGGCAAAGGTGTCCGATGAAGGTCTGATGGGTTATCTAACCTGTCTCGATCTGTTGGTAAGTTAAGTCCTTTTGACTTTAGTGTTCGTGCCTCTATGTTGACTAACCCTTTTATTTATTTTTGCAGAGTGTGCTAGGGTCAATAAAGCTGAAAGGCAAGCTCCTCGCTTAGGAAGAAGACAAAGAGAAGCTTGAAAGCAACCTAGCCACCACTAAAGCTAAGGCATTGCAGTTGAAGGCTAAAGCATTGGAGTTGAAGGACCTAGCAATAAATGCCAAGGTTGCTAAGAAGGAAATTGAGGAAACTCTATCTCGTGAGGTAGTGAACCATAAGGCTATCAAGTCCAACCTTACTTCTGACCTCAACAAGGTAGTTGGTGAGCTGGAAAAAGTGAAGGATGAGCTAGATGTAGTAGTGCAATGAACTGAGGCTGCTGAGAAGGAGAGAGAGGTGGTTAGGAACGAAGCTGCTCTGGCTAAGGAGGAGATTGCTCAAGCTAAGGCAAAGACTACAACATTAGTAGTGCAAGCAGAAGATGATGCTACCATGGGGTTCTTGTTCACCTTATGGGAGAAGCACCCAGAGTTGGATTTCTCCTTCTTTGGCAGGAACGCTCTTGAGGTTATCAAGGGCTTCAAGGAAGAGAAGAAAGTAGCTTTTCTCAGTGAAGAGGTGCAGCCTGAAGATGGAGTTTTATCTGCTCTGGGTGCTATGCCAAAAGAGAGTAGTATGTAGGTCATGGAAGCAACTGATCAGCAAGTGATGGATGACCTGCTTGCCCCTTATGTCAACCCTCTTGGCCATAAGAGTTTTGCCACTAAGGACCAGCCTCCTTTGTAGGCTGTGATAATTGTAGATTTATTTTGATCTTGTATTGTTGAATTTTCTCATGTAACTTTCCTTTGGGGGCTTGTAATGAACTTTAGATAATATTTCTGCCTGATTCTTGTTGGCTTTTCATAGTTGAATGACTAGTAGGCTGTATATAATACCTTAATTGGCTAATCATGATTTCAACAAACATTAGTCAAGTAGGATATACAGTAGGTTACAAATGATAACTCATAAGTTAATATAAATGGACCCATATTAACAAATCATGACTTAAAGGATCTAAGCCAAATTGAATGTTCATGGAGGTCACATGAAAGCTACACCTTAGATTAGCATAGGTTGAGTGTTGAGGTGGGTCACATGAAAGTTGCACCTTTGCAAGCTCGAGTTGGGTGCTAAGGTAGGTCATATGAGAGCTGTGCTTTAGAATAATAGGTTGCATGAAAGGTCCACCTTGTGGGTCGCATGAAAGCTACACCTTAATAAGCATAAGTTGAATGCTGAAGTAGGTCGCATGAGAGCTGTGCCTTAGTATGCCATAACAATGTATATTCGTCAAGCAAGATAATGTATATTCATCAATTTGACCATAACAATTTATATTCATCAAGCAAGACAATGCATATTCGTCTGTATGATAATGTATATTCGTCAACCAAGACTATGTATATTCATCTATACAATAATGTATATTCATCAAGCAAGACAATCTATATTTGTCAGGTCGTCCAAGACAATGTATATTCATCAGGCTGAATATCTAGCAAGTCATGCCTTAGTTCACAAATTGTGACTTGGGCTAGAACCAAGATGAATGTCTGGTGAGCCATAAACGACAGTTCTTCAGTTGAGTTGAATTGGGTTTCAGTTAGCTAAATGATGTGTTAAATTCTACAAGTGCACGGCGTAGTTGTAGCTAGTACCGGCAAATACGAGTCGATCCCATAGGGAAGCTATTTGACGTACTAGAATCTTTACAACTCAACTATCCAAATCAAATAAAAGAAATAGATAAAGAGGAATGAAAGAAATAAGAACAAAAAATAAAAGAAGAAATTAAAATAAGAAAGAAAGTAAAGTAATAATTAAAGGGGATACTAGATGCAAAAAGCCTAGGATTAGGATTTATCTCAATTATGATATTTAATAATTAATTAACTTATTTCCTATTATGATTACTTGGATTATTGGGGATGGTTTAGCCTACATTCATTACAAGCCTATTTCAAGGTCTAATAATAGTATTTACTCTCAACCTAAAGCCTACTTTCATGGTTTAGATCAATTTAAACCCTTTAAGATCTGTGC
>JANHAO010021602.1:0-12456 GCA_026873985.1 Saraca asoca | reverse complement strand
TTCCGGGGAAGGGGTTCGGCCATTTTGGGGTCCTCTGTCAGAAAATTTTGAAATTTCCCTCTTTTTGGCCGGACCATTTCTTACATGTATATATATATATATATTACTTTTTAATACTATAGTGTAAATAAATTATATTTAGCATGTTTTGTTCTTAAAATAAAATTTTGTAGGAATTGTTAATTCACATTATGTCATGAAATTTTATATAATTGTGAGTGTTTTTTATCATGCCCATTACATAAAATTTTGTCAATAAAATTATTAAAATAGTTTAGTTAATTTAAAGGAGAGTGTTATATTAATAATATTTAAATATCCTATCGATATAATATTATTAATATAATTGTTGACGATAATATGAATGTAAGATTAAATATTATATTCAAAAAATCTTAAACACCTTATCAAAGTTAGGTTTTATAAGTGTAATATTTAATTCTTGTATTATATTATAAGGTCTTAAATGTCCTATCAGTGGTTATGTCTTATAGTATAATACTTTATACATATATATATATATATATGATTGCATAGTTAAAATTTATGAGGAAAATAAAAGCATGATTAAAGTAATTACATATGTTAATTTGTTGATACATTTTCCTCAACTTCCATTCTTATGCAATTGACATATATTAAGATGCTAAATGGGACAAATTACGAGACTGGACCAAGTCTTTGAAGCTTTATCTGGTGGTTACCAATCTTGATCTAACACTTAGGGAAGAAGAATCTGTTGTTGATGCAAATTACATTGTTGAACAAAGGCCAAGCTTGAAAAAATGGACACACTCAAACAGAGTGTGCTTGATGGTGATGAAATTTACAAGAGACAATACCATTGGACAAAGTATTTCTGAATCCGATAATGCTAAAGCTTTTGCCGAGTTTGCTGTCGAGAAATACGTCAAGTTTGATAAAGCTGAAAAGGGTTACCTCACTTTTTGAGAAAACTGTGTATAATGGTGTCAGTGGAGCGCGGGAGAATATATTGGAGTTCGTTCATTACTACAAGTTAAAAAGTATGAAGGTTGAAATAGGTGACAACTACCTGATCTAGCAAGCATTGGAATCTTTAGTAGGTCAATTTGATATTCTGAAGACGTCCTACAATACTCAAAAAGATGAATAGACAATCAACGAATTGATTTCTATTATCAATCAAGCAAAAGAAGACATAAGAAAAGGAAAGGTTTAGAATGTCAACTCATGGTTCAACTTTAGAAGAAACAATAAGAGCTCGTCAGAGGGACAATAAAAGGAAGTCTACTTATGACAATAAGATGGGTGGAAAAAATGAACAATACCACAAACCTAAGAAAACTCAATTCAAGGAAAATTGTAGATTCTATAAGAAATATGGGCAAAAAAAGGTGAACTATTTCAAATATAAGAAATGAGTGAAAAGAAGAAGAAAGACATTAAGAAACTTAAGGAAGCCAAGTGAGGGATAGTTGACCTTTCAACTTGGAAATGACAAAAGAGTTCAAGTAGAACATATAGCCATTGTTTCCTTATGTTTATCTACTAGACATGCGCTAGAACTCAAAAACATTGTTTATGTATCTTTCATAAGGAGAAACTTGATTTGTGTAGTAGCTTAAGATAATGATGGTTATTTATATCATTTCGGCAATGAAAAATTTAATTTGTTTTACAATTCATGTATGATTGGTACTGGTATTTTGTGTGATGGATTGTATAAGATCAATTTGGATCTTGGTTTTCCTGACTTGTTAAATACGACAATTAGAAAGAAAAGAAGTCGGATTGATGAGAAACCCTCGATGTCGTGGCATAAACGTTTGGGACACATTTCTAAAGAGAGGATGCAAAGACTCATAAAAGAAGAGGCCTACATGATCTTGATTTCTCAGACTTCAGCACGTGTATAGATTGCATCAAGGGAAAATTCTCTGCTAAAGTTAAAAAGGAAAGCAGATCAGACTGAAAAAAAAAGTAAAGAAATTAAAAATGACTCTAAATCTGAAATCTGATACCTTTAACAATCAAGAATATATGTGGAATGTTTTCTTCTTAAAATTGCGGCAATTTGAGGATACCTGTATTGATAAATTTGTTTCCCACGTACATGATGCGGAATCTTAGACTTCACAATCCTTTTTTTCTTAGCGTTATATCATTAATTGTTGTTGAGAGATATAATTTCACAGTTATTAGTAATAGTGATTTCCATCAATGTCCAGCTTCAATTGCAAGAAATGGTGATTTAAAGGCTCAGATTTAGGAGTTGACATCTAGAAACGATGTTCTGTTTCAACAGATTGAGAATATGTCTATTGAGATGAGAAAATTGGATAGCAAATTAAAATCTTTAGAGGATCAGACGTTAACTCTCCAAAATCACTTGGAGTTAATGGAAACTTCTCATTATCAATGTGCTTCCACCTTCTCTGCTGATGTTTTAAGTAAATTAACTTCTACCCGTCGCCTTAGAGTCTTCGTGCCGTCCAATGCGGATAATATACGGCTTGTTTTATTCAAGAAAGAAAAAATTACTAAATTCTGGTCTAGCTAGATGTGAATGAATTAGATATTTTACTTCCTACTACAAGCAATCTCGTTCAAGAGCAAATCCTATAACAATTATTAAGCGTTGTCCTTTTTATTTGCAAAACCTGAAAGGATCCCACTCAAATGGTAGCCTAGTTTAACCCAAAATTTGTACTTGTCAAACTATTCAGGCTACCGTTTCAAAGTGTACCTCAGTTAATTGGTTTTCATCCATAAAAGGCAATGAATGGACACATACCAGCAGTGTAACTTCTCATGAGTTTCAATCCCACAGTCTGACTGTTGAGAAACATAAAAAAAGTGGACTAAAATGTCAAAAACAAGCACAAATGGAGTTAACAACAAAAAAGTCCACAGATTCTGCAATAAAGAAACAAATTTCACCTAGAAGTCTGTTTATGCAACAACTATTCGAGGGCTTTGAAGGCTAGGATTATAAGTTTCAAGTCCATAGCTACCAAGATGAAAAATCACAGAAGTTGTAATCAACATGAATGTTTTGACTCGAGTTCACTCTGCCAAGTTTCTGTTGCATGAGACCTTAGTCCAACTGCTTTGGGAGGAGTTACTAGACATTGGCCAACCACTTAGACACATTAAGTCTTCGTTTGCTGCTCTAGTTTTTGTTCTTATACTAACCTTTTGTGTTTTGCTTGTATGTATGCAAGTTAGATAGGGTGTCATATGTTGTAGTCATCTGACAAGTTATGGTGTCTCCTTTTATCTTATGTTGTAGCTAGTACGTACTCTCTTTGCCTTCATAACTATTTCTAGTGTTACAAAAAGAAAAAAAAAACTCAATAATATAATATCTTAAAAGTGCGTTCAAAATTTTATTTTCATACTATTTTTAAATAAAAAAATTCACATCTTTGAATATATGTTGTAATATGTTAAAATAGATTAAGGGATTAAAATCTTGTGATTTATGTTTCCTTATAATGTATGGTTAAATGTGTAACAATGCAATAGTTAATCAAAGGGAAATATACAAATGCACCAAAATTAAGATTATACATACTCAAAAAAGACATGCTAGTTGATAATGTCCATTTCCTCCACAAACAGATACCTATATGTCACGACATCTTTTGGGAACTAGTCCCAGCGTCTGTTCACCTTTTATGTACATAGAAAGAGACAAGGAAAGTGATGGCTAAGATATTGCATGCCATAATGCAAGGGTAGAATTGTCATTTTCACTTATATTTGCCCTGTGGTGAGCTGGAATGTCATGGGGACAAATGGCAAATGCATCAGGACAAATTTCCCTTCATCCCATTAATTTATAATTCATTTTGAAGTAATTAAAGAAGTGATATTGGCTTGCATTGCAATCTCAATGGTTCAAGTTGCTGATAAAATACTTCCTTTGCTTGGGAACTTAGACAGCACCTTATCATATTGTTTGTCATTTTCCAGAAGTGATGGAAGAATAATTAAAGTTGCTTACTAGTAAATACAATCTTCGACCTATAAGAAAAATCTTAGAAGCATAATCTCAAGCGAATATAATGTAATTTTTTGTCAGTTTCATAGTAATAAAATTAATTAATTGGTAGTCTTCCATTTTTTACAAAATTATATAGGAGCACAGCAAAGTGCATGACTTATAAAATAAACACATAACCACCGAAAGGTGCATGTCAATTCTCGAAGTTTGTTCATTTTTTTATCATTTAATATTCAAATTCATTGATTCTATAAAAATATCAAAAATCAATATGAATTTACTAAATTGGATGTGGAGAAGTCTAGCTATTTGAAAGACTCTAGCCAAAGAATTAGCATCAATGTTTAACAAACTCAAGCTGCAATAAAAAAAATAAATATATAAATAAAACAAGTATTCTGTGTCGGTGTTTGCTCAACAAATATTTATATCGGTACATACTTCTGTAATTTTGGAAAAAAAAATTATATTTTTAGCAAGTTTTTCATCAAAGGTGTAT
This sequence comes from Saraca asoca, assembly GCA_026873985.1. Classification (NCBI taxonomy): domain Eukaryota; kingdom Viridiplantae; phylum Streptophyta; class Magnoliopsida; order Fabales; family Fabaceae; genus Saraca; species Saraca asoca. The sequence goes on along the minus strand of JANHAO010021602.1, from coordinate 7,966 downwards.
TTTATATAAAAATTTTAAAAAAATTATATAACTTTAAATAATAGAATTACAATTTTTTATATGTTCATTATAGGAAAATTTCATACAAAACTAATTCCTTTTGTGGAAAGAATTATAAGATTATGTGTGCAAAATTATAATTTTTATTAAAGTTTTATAAAATTTTATAAAATTTCTGAATACATATGAAGTATTATCTATAAAATAAATGCATAACAAGATTTGTGACGTAGAATTTAAATTAGGATTCCTTGCAGAAAAAAACCTCAAGCAGTGGTTGCCATGACGGAATCAGGTCCTTTAATTATTCATTAATAAAGAGATAAAGAAAGATAACCCCATCAGTGGTCCCAAATTAACACTGTATGCCCCGCTTCCTTCGTTCTCTTCCCTGCGAACCAATCAGCAATTGTCATTATCATAAATCACAAAACACATTGAAGAAACTCAATGTGGTTTCAGTAGACAAAGGCCTTTGGCAACTCAAACAAGGCACAAGAAATCTAAGGAAAGCAAGCATTAACTACAATCCAAACATAAGACAGTAAGTCTCTTCAACTTCATATTGATAATTTTGTATATGTATGTATATATATATATATATATATATATATATATATGGTCCTCACTCTCTTCTGTTATCTAATACAAAACTACTAATACTCCCCTATTAGTTTCTGTTCTCTTCTGTCTGTAAATCCCTACTATTGCTGAAAAAACATGGGTCTTTGTCGCAGTTCAAGAATAACACAGAAGATCATGGAGGCTTTGTGCGTGAAGAACAAAGAGAAAGAGAACCATTTGGTGGAGGAATGCAAGAAGATCAAAGGGAAGGTGATTTTGATGAAGAAAGGCTTGTTGGATTTCCATGACATGAAAGCATCTCTTCTTGATAGAATTCATGAGTTCCTGGGGAAAGGAGTTTCCATACAACTCATCAGTGCAGATAATCCAGACCCAGGTAAGATTGAGCCTTAATTTTCTATTTCTATTTTTTTTAAAAGATATTCTTCAGTTCTCTTCCTTCTTTTTCTTTTGTTCTAGCTCATCAAGACAGACCATTAAACACCAAACAGATGCTTATACACAAAAACTTCACTTTGATGATTTGATCATCATGTGAAGAAGAGTGAACTGGAAGCAAAGGGGAGTATGGGAATTGAAATGTTTGAACCAAACAGTACTTTTCGTCACCCAATGAAACTCATATTATAATAGCCTGTCAACTTCATAAGAAAAGAACAAAAGAAAAAAAAAACTTAAATGTTTTGTCAGGCTTAATTTTTATGCTCAGATTTATCTGAAGACACATATTTAGAATATAATAATCATCATTTATTATTCTCGTATGACAAATTTTGTCTATTTTTGTTTCACTGATATTCAAATAGTACCAGAAAGATTATTAATAAATTTGTAAACAGGAAACTTTAAATTATCCCTATCATTATATCAAGTTTTCTATTTTCTTTTTGACATTATTATGTTAGTTTTTTTAGGTGGATAAATAAATTTCTTAGATACAAAAAATACTAAATTTTGATATTTTTCATATGATCAGAAAATGAGCTACAAGGGAAGCTTGGGAAGGTGGCACACTTGGAGAAATGGATTTCAACAGTTTCTTCATTGACAGCAAAAGCAGACACAGAATTCTCTATCACATTTGACTGGGATGAGAGCTTTGGTGTTCCTGGGGCCTTCATAATCAGAAACTATCACCATAGCCAGTTCTTCCTCAAGACTCTCACCTTATATGACATTCCAGGACATGGTTCCGTACATTTTGTCTGCAATTCCTGGGTTTATCCGACTCATCGATACAATTATGATCGTGTGTTCTTCTCAAATAAGGTAATTCTCGGGTTTCTATCGAACAATAAGTTTGACGTTTTTCTTTTGCCCCATGTTTGCGACCTTAAAAAGATTTCATTTCATTCTAAACACGTGTTTAGATATAAATTAGCGGGGTTTTCATTTCTTTTTATTTATATTTTTTATTTTAATTATATTTATATTATCATGAAATCTATTAATTTTATTAAGACTTTTAGTATAATCCATTTTATTTGAAATAAAATATATATTAAATAAAAAAACTTTAACCTTCATCTTAACATTTTATTTATTGTAATATCATTAAAATTTATTTTTAATTGAATTTTATGTATTTTTTTAATAGATTTCAAATAAAACAATTCATTTGAAAATAAATTACAATCATTATTTCTGACATAATTTTTAAGTAAAAAATTTATTTATAAATAAATTTAAATTATTTCTAGTGGCATAAAATAAATTCAATTTCAAAAAATTGACACAAAACAGAACACTATGATCTACTAGTCTCCTCTTCTGGTCAATGCTATAAATATATTAAAAGTTATGTTGATGCATTAGGAAATTATTATTTTAATATATGAAATGGTTTGGAACAACCAGGGAACTTCATGAGCTTTGATACCATCATATCGGTAGGCCATTAGTCAGAGATAGTATAATAATGTTCTTTTTATGATTCTTTTCACTTACTTCAGTTTACTGTTGCAAAGTTAAGGTTCTTGTTCTGCCAGCTCGATCAGCAACTTGCAAGAATAATCACTTTCTACATAGACTATTCTTTATTAGTCTATGCATCGTGATTCCTGATTGTCTTCTAGATCTACAGCATCCAATTTTTTAATTATATTTTTGTACTTAAAAAATCCTCATCAAGTTATTAGATTCTTAGAAATCTAGGTCTATTTGTGACAAAATGCTTGCACATTTATTATGTTGTGTACACAAATCTCACATATAGTGTGAGATTATGTGTGCATATAATGTTGCCTCTGATAAACTAGGCCCATATTTTCAAATTAATCTAATTGTGCATATGAGTTAATTTAAGTTTATAAAATTAAGTGTAATTATAATTTTTCAGAATCGTCTTTACTCATGTTTTCTGTAAAAGTTTGGCTCTTACGTATGTCTCAGAGATCATAGATTAACAAAATTGAAACAAAACGGCTTTGTGATATAGGCATACCTTCCTAGTCAAACACCAGAGCCACTGCGCAAGTACAGGGAAGAAGAACTAGCAAACCTCCGAGGAAGTGGGTCAGGGGAGCTTAAGGAGTGGGACAGAGTTTATGACTATGCTCACTATAACGATTTGGGAAGTCCAGACAAGAGTCCACAACATGCACGTCCTGTTCTTGGAGGATCCAAGAATTTTCCCTATCCTCGGAGAGGAAGAACTGGTCGTAAATCTACTAAAAAAGGTGAGTTTCCAACTGAATTTCACTTGTAGCAATTAGCATTCCAATTTCTTAGAAGCTAGTGGAGGGAAAAGGTGAATTCGAGCTGAGTCGAGTTAAATTTTTTGAAATTTGTGCTTGAGTTTGACGGCTTAAGTATATTAACTAACCATCTTAAGTCAAGTTGAGCTAGTTCAATTTATTTGAAATGACATTATTAAGTGGTAAATTAATTTATAAACAAGATACTAAATTATAAAATATGATTCATCAGCTCACAAGCTTAGCAAGTTGAGCCTCTAAATTCAAGCTAAGCTCAATTCCATGTTGAGTGAATAAATGAGCTTGACCTCAACATAAATAAGCCATTGGGTTGAGGTGAGTCCAGCCGAGCCTGCTCTCAAGCTACTTGGCTTGAATGGCAGCCATGGTCAGAGGGTATAACAAAAACTCATTGAAGTTAAAAACAGTGCGAGTTGCGCTACAACCATTTATAACTGCGAATATAAACAACATAGTCTAGTCAAATTTATCCACCTGTTTATGTCTTGAATGTTCCTTATGAGCAATGATTATCAAAGTTTTCAATTGGTTGCAGATCCCTGGAGTGAGAAAAGATTGCCACTCCTAAGTCTAGACATCTACGTTCCAAGAGATGAAAGATTTGGCCATCTCAAGTTTTCAGATTTTCTGGCATATGCTCTCAAATCTCTGGTTCAAGTACTGCTGCCAGAGATTAAATCTCTGTGTGATAAAACTATAAATGAGTTTGATACCTTTGAGGATGTACTTAATCTTTATAATGGCGGTGTTAAGCTCCCCAGTGGCTCCACACTCAGCAAAATTAGAGAACGTATTCCATGGGAACTTCTGAGAGAACTTGTGAGGAATGATGGTGAGAAATTCCTCAAATTCCCTATACCTGCTGTGATCAAAGGTATGCTAAAACTTCTCACTTCACTTTATGGGAAAAAATATTAAGACAAATTATACTCACCTCCCATGATATATAGTCTAATCACACTTGCATTCTTCTATTTTTATAAATATACAATTATCTCCCTCGTTCCTATATTTTAAACCTATACTCATCTCATCTACTGCAAAAAAATAAAGAAGTGATATATGATTTCTAAAAATAGAAAGATGTGAGTGTAATTAAACTAAATCTAAAAGAATGTGAATGTAATTTGTCCAACATATTATAATTCTACCTGTTTATTCTTGGTATATATGCAGAGGATAAGACTGCATGGAGGACAGACGAGGAATTTGCAAGAGAAATGCTTGCTGGAGTCAATCCTGTTTGTATTTGTGGCCTCCAAGTATGATATATGAAAATCACCCTTAAAAAATTTTACTAAAGTTTTAGAGCCTTTGTTTATAATAAGCAAGTGACGAAAATATTATTATTTACAGGTTTTTCCCCCTGCCAGCAATCTTGTTCCTAAACTCTATGGAAATCAGGATAGCTTCATCAGAGAAGAGCACATAGAACATAATTTGAATGGACTTACAGTAAAAGAGGCACTGATCAAACTACCTTTGTTCCCTCACCATTTCTACATGAAAATGAAACCGAATACTTCATTGTAAAAATTGCTATATTCCATAGGAAAAGCTAGCTGCAAAACTCCTACTCAACCGACTACTCGCGATTAAACTAGGTTGAGCAGGACTTGTGCATCTAGTACAGCTCTATTCTTTCTGCATTAACAGAACATTCCCTTTTTTTGTTACAGGCACTAGAAAACAAGAGGCTTTTCATATTAGATCACCATGATGCATTGATGCCATACCTGCAAAAAATAAACTCTACTGATGCAAAGATATATGCCACTAGAACACTTCTGTTTCTGCAAGATGATGGTACATTGAAGCCGTTGGCCATTGAACTAAGTTTACCCCATGCACAGGGGTATAATTATGGTGCAGTCAGCAAAGTTTTTACTCCAGCAGAAGAAGGCGTTGCAGCTTCAGTATGGCAGCTGGCCAAAGCCTATGCTGCTGTGAATGATTCTGGATACCATCAACTTGTTAGCCACTGGTATGACATCTGGATAAATTGCCTCATTGTTGGAGAAGTGCTGAAACTTGGTTCTATTTCTGCCAGTTAACTGCACGTTATTTGATTTAAACTGGCTGCACTTATTTTCTAGCCCTATCTGTTTAGATTTTGACACGTGTTGATTGGCAGTTTTTGCACAATTTAAGTGCAACTAGCATTTTCCTAACTAGAAATCTCTAATTTTTTATGCAGGCTACGCACTCATGCAGTAATTGAGCCATTGATAATAGCCACAAACAGGCAATTGAGTGTTCTTCACCCGATATATAAGCTGCTGCAGCCCCACTTCAGGGACACAATGAATATAAATGCATTAGCCAGGCAGATTCTCATCAATGCTGGAGGAGTACTTGAGAAAACAGTTTTCCCTGGAAAATTTGCCTTGGAAATGTCATCTGCCATCTACAAAAGTTGGGTATTCACTGAGCAGGGGTTACCTGCTGATCTGCTGAAGAGGTAAATTTCAATGGGAAAATGGTTTCTTTAGGTTCTAAATCTATACACCAAAACAAATTGTAAATTCTCTTTCACTGCATTTCAGAGGAATGGCAGTTCCAGATTCAAGCAGCCCCCATGGACTTAGACTTCTTATAGAGGATTATCCATATGCTGTAGACGGGCTAGAAATCTGGGCTGCAATTGAACAATGGGCGAGTGAATATTGTTCCTTCTACTACCAATCCGATAACATGGTTAAGGATGACACAGAAATCCAATCCTGGTGGAAAGAAATCCGCAATGAGGGACATGGTGACTTGAAAGATGAAACATGGTGGCCAGAGATGAAGACACGAGCCGATCTCATTCAAACATGCACAATCATCATTTGGGTGGCTTCAGCACTCCATGCAGCAGTGAATTTTGGGCAATACCCATATGCCGGCTACCTTCCCAATCGTCCCACTGTAAGCCGCAGGTTCATGCCTGAGCCGGGCACGCCTGAGTATGCGGAGCTAGAATCAAATCCTGAATTGGCATTCCTGAAAACAATCACAGCTCAGTTCCAAACTCTTCTTGGTGTTTCCCTGATAGAAATCCTGTCCAGGCATTCAACTGATGAGATATATCTTGGGCAGAGAGATACTCCTGATTGGACTTCAGATAAAGAACCACTGGAAGCATTTGAAAGATTTAGACAGAAACTGATAGACATTGAGAATAGAATTGATGAAATGAACAATGACCAAAGATGGAAGAACAGAGTTGGACCAGTTAATGTGCCTTATACGTTGCTCTTTCCTAATACCTCAGATCATTCTGGGGAAGGTGGACTTACTGGGAAGGGAATTCCCAACAGCATTTCAATCTAAATGTACCTGATGCTAATAGTGGGGTCCACTGATGTATTGTTTTTGGTTTCTTGGATAACAAGGTATTAGAGTATTAAGAATCTAAGATATGATTTTGTACATATTTGTGTAATTGTCTAAAGAGAATGTCCTTTAGGGCATTGGAAGGCATTTTCTAGAATCTATTGGGCGGTAATAACGGGCAATGTGGTTCCCAGCTATTGATTTTTACGTGAATTGTAATGTGAATTGAGAAATCACACGATTTAAAGCCTTCCAACGTTCTTGTCATGCTTTTGCTCAAATCAAATTAGTTCAACTCATCAAAATGTATTCAGTTAGCTGGTTTGGAAGGCGATTTTGAAAATGAATATACGCTGTGACGCAAAATGAAAACGAAGAAATCGAAAAAAATAAGCAAAATTGAACAGCAAGTCAAACAAAATAGAAGCATAACAATTGCAAAATGGAGATGAGGGATGCTGGCTATTGCCTCTGTCTCTCAGATCCATAGGAGTCTCAAGTTTTAAGAACTGGCCATGGTTGGTACGGACGAAAAGGAGCATGTGCGCGTCGAAATACAGGTGCCGACTCGGTCTCCAAGTGAACCTTTCAGGAGTCAAGATCAGTGACAAGTCGTTTCTAATAAAAAAAAAGAAAAAGAAAAAAAAGAAACAAACAAACAAACACTATGAAAAAAAAAAAACAAATAAACAAATTTGAAAACTTGTTCTATTTTTCTGTTTTTAAAAATTATTTTTGAAAATAGCTCAGAGTTATTTTCAAAAACAGTTTTTAAAACATGATTTCAGAACAAAATTTTCAAAATTATTTTTAAAAATAATTTTATCAAATAAGTTTTTTTTATTTTAAAAACAATAGGCTGTTTTTAAAAACAGAACAGTTACTAAATAGGCCCTTAATTTTTTTTTTTCAATTTAATTTCAAAAAAAAATTTAATATTAATTTAGTCATTTGATTGTCCAAATTATATTTATTTAAGTCATCTTACTAATTTATTATTTTAATCGTTGTAATAGTTGATGATATAACAATTAATATACTCATATAATATTATTATAATATTAATATGATCGTATATTTATCATTTATACTCCAAAAATTCAATTATTATAATAATAATTTTGTTAATTATTATTTACGTTGTACGAACACCGACACACGGACATGAAAAAATGCAGACATGAATACAGGGATACAATATTTTAAAAAAATATAGGGCATCGACAAGTGGGGGATACGCGTAAATAATAAAAATATAGGGATATATTTGTAAATATTAAAAAATATTGTGTTTATTTATAAATATATATTATAATTATTATTTTTTCATATGAAAATAAGTACTC
>JANHAO010021601.1:0-12454 GCA_026873985.1 Saraca asoca | reverse complement strand
AGACTACTCCAACTGAATGAACTTGATGAGTTGAGACTTGATGCTTATGAAAATGCAAGGTTATACAAGGAAAGAACAAAGAGCTAGCATGACAAGCATATTTTAAGGCGAGACTTTCAAGAAGGAGATAGGGTTTTGCTTTTTAATTCTCAGTTAAAACTCTTCCCAGGCAAACTCTGTTCTCATTGGTCCACCCCTTTTTGAGTTCATCAAGTCCTTCCATATGGATCCATTAAAATCTGGAGTGAAGCAATTGGACCTTTCAAGGTTAATGACTAACATCTCAAGCATTACTTGATAGGAGAACCAACTGAAGAGAGAGCTACTTACACTCTCTCTGAGCTCCCTTTAACCAAATAATACTGTTAAAGGAGTTAAGTTCATGACTTAAAACGAGTGTTTCTTGGAAGGCAACCCATGTTTAATTTTGTAGTGTTTATTTTTGCTTATTTATTTTTTTCCTTTCTTTTCAATTTTTTAGTTCATCTTTATTTTACATTTTTAACTCTTAGTATTGTGAATTTGGAAATTTATTAGAGGATTGAATTACAGGTCCATCTCTATGTACCAAGTATCATTTAAGGGAAGATTTGATGTAGAAATCACCTCAAGAATTTCAAACAAAAACAAGATGGTAGCCTCAAACACGACCAGGGTGTGTCCTAGGACACAGCCATGAAGCAAAAAAATTTCAGCTCAGAACACAACCTGGCCGTGTCCCAGAACATAGTCGTGTTCCAAGCAACATCTGGAATAAAAAATTAGCAGCCCCAAGCATAACTTACCCGTGTCCTGGAACACACCCGTGTTCCAAGCATGAAAAAAAATTTAAAAAAATTGTTTCAAAAAATTAAAAAATTAAAAAAAAAAGTAGAAATTCTTCTAGCGTCTAGCACCGAACACAGCAGGCCGTGTTCTCAAACACACCCATGTTTTGAGCTTTAAACTTGAACATGGCTTGTCCTAAACCTAAAACACGGCCACCCTTGCACTTGTTTTTCCAATTCCTCTTGCTCCCTCAGCCATGCCCCTCCACCTCCAGCCAATATCTCTACACTTCTGATCAAATTCTCTTCACTTCCAGCCGAAATCTCACCCTCATCTGAACCTAAACTCCCATCTTACCTCCTCTTTTCCTTCTTCTCCAATCTTTGAGTTCCAGCCAGAAGGAGGAGCTCTTGCAAGTGCCGAAGAGAGGTATCATTTGCTTATTTTCTGCTATTTTGCTATTCTACCATTTTGCTATTTTACTTTTCTACTATTTTTCTATATTTTGCTGCTTTTGCTATTTCTAGCTTTTGTTGTTTTTGCTATTTCTACCTTCTGTTGATCTGCTATTTTGCTATTTTGTTAATAGTCCTTGGTTTTTACTATTTTACTGCACAATTCCACCTATTTTTGCTATCTTGTTCTGCTTAAGTTAAATTTTTGCTAAATTTCTATTACTACTATGTGTAAATTTCTGCTGCCCTTGAACAAGAAAGAATATTTTGGGTGTTTTTTCAATTTTTGTGCTAACAAAGAAGATAGTTCATTGCACTTGAATTTTTTTCTGCATCTTCAATGGCTCCAAAAAGATTTAGAATTGGTCAAGCCTCCTCTTCCAGATCCGATCAAGCTCATAAAGGACGAGGTAATCCCATTAACCAACAACCTTATTAAATCAATGAAATTGGAATCATTTTTGTTGATGATGATCAATGTAAACGATATGATCAATTAGTAAACAAGGGAATGTCGAGTACTTGATATATTGATGAGGTCTATCTGGAACAGTTTGGATTACTCAATGATGTTCGTTATTTGTTAGATTGAACTAGATGGTCAACTTTCATTACAATGCATTACCCTACCTATGCATGAGTGACCCTAAAATTTTTTAGTTCTTTTAATACAGTCTTGTTCAGAGGCCATGAGGTCAAATAAAGCCAAATAACTTTTAGATTATTTGACCAATATTATAATTTATCATTAGCCTAATTAAATGATTTATTTAGATTGCATCCTGGGGGCCCTAGGACTGTTCCCTTAAGTTTTGAGCAAATCTATTTTGGAACTCAATTGCTATTGGGGGTAGTATAATGCATCAAAATCAAAAGCCTTATCGATTTGCAACCCCTATTTTAGATATATTCAGCATGTCATGGCACATACTATTTTTGGTCTAGCTAAAAGTGATAGGGTCATAAGCCAACAAGAGCTATATTTCTTATGGGCTATGATAAATAATAATCAAGTTGATATTAGGGCATTCATGGCACAACAAATGTAAAAAGTGGTAATGCATTACATGGAAAAATAGTAACTGGAGGATTGGTAACAGTGATTGCTCATGGCTTGGGGTTGGAATAACAAATTTCATATTTGTAGCCTTTACCCAAAAAATTAAGGATCGACATGGAATCCTATTTACATATGAAATTGATTGTCAAGAAAGACTCTAAGTATTGGTTGCATTTCCAAGGCAGAGACCTTTTTCGCCTCCCTAATCCTGAGCATACTACTATTAATGATGAAGCCACTTGGCAATATCCACTTTAAGGGGCTTTTGAAGATGAAGATGATGAAGAAAAGGCAGAACTCCCCCCACAGCCTCTAGCCCAACAAGCTCACTTTAAGAGTTCCTCCCATGCCCAACCAAGTGATCAAAAGCTGCTAAACTTGTGGCTCAGTAGGATTGAGGAGGAACAACATAATCAAAGGATCACCTTACATTCCATGCAAGCAACACTGCAACATATGTAAGCAATAATGGGGTCCATGGAATTAATGATGGGAAATATACACCAAATGATGTAGAGCATGCACAACTAGCACCTAGAGCATAACTTCCCACCACCACCACTACCTAAAGACCAGTAAGTTGGTAAGCTTTTCTCCCTTCCTCTATGATCTTATATTTGTTAGCTACATTGAGGACAATATAGAATTTAAGCATAGGGGGTAGTTGCTTTCTAGCTTTTGGTCTACTTTATATAAATAGTTATAGTTTTGCTTTGTAATCTTTTTCTTTTCATTTTGAGTTGTATTTCATTTTTGCTAATCACAAAGTTAATCACCCTTCTAATGAACTGATGTGGTAATAATTAGTTTTAAACCTATGAAAGCTTGATTTGAGATAAACCTTGAATGAGTATTTTTGATTTAGTCTTTCTTTCTTAGAATTGAATCTTAGGTTTCTTTAAAAACACTTTATCTGTTCCACTATAATTTTCTTGCACTTTATGAATCTCAGCATTATGAAAGTGTGAAGTTTGGGAAAGGTGAAGAATGAGGGTGTTTAATATATAAAAAAAAAACCAAAAAAGGTCTTCATTTTAAGTACCTGATTTTCAAGCTCCAAAAAGGCCTTTGGTATGAGTACCTAAATACCTGCACCTTAATGAGATGGAGCATAAAATGCACTCACTGAAAAAAAATTCAAAAAAAAAAGAAAAAAAAGAGAAAGAGATGATGAAAATAAATAAATAAACAAGAGTAAGGCAATCTAGGGAGATCTAAAGGATAAAGATCTTACTTGAGTGCCTTGAAGGTCATTTTGGTGCATAAAAGTTATAGTAACAATAGGGTGAGGTGTATAATACAAAAATCAAGGTTTGATATTAGGCGAGTGAAGACTAACCCTTGAATGCTTACTCATGTGTCTATTGATGTCCTGTTGATTGGGTGAAAAATTAGTTGTACCACATTTGCTTATTTGAATTAAGAAATTAAATTCTCCCCCTTCCCAGTATGCATTCATGTATTATGATTTGCTTGAGAACAAGCAAAGGTTCAAGCATAGGGGAGTTGATAAACAGGCAAAATGCATAATATTATGTTGATTTTAATCTCTTGATTCATTGTTAACTTGTGATTTCTTTGCTCTATTTGTTTTAGTTTAGTATTTTTGTTCTTTGGTATTGCTTTAGTCTGTATCTTTCTTTGTAGGTCAGCAAGAAGGCTTGGAAAGGAGGGTGAAAGTGGAAGTTCAAAGCATATTTGGATTAAGAAGAAGCTAATAAAGGAGCCCTGCGAAGAACATAACTCAACTATGACTGAAGCAAAGAAAATCAAAGAAGGTAGCACCAAACACGCCTAGCTATATCCTAGGATACGGCCATGTTTGGTGCATTCCTCAGTAATTCTCCACTGTGAAACATGGGCTAGTCGTGTCACAGGACACAATCATGTTTCAGACACTGTTATCCTGCTATATAAGCCATTATTATGCAACCAGAAAGAGAGTTTTAGATAGTTTTAAAAAGATTAGTTAGGTTTTCTATTTTCAGATATTTTTCTGAGTGGATTATCAGATACTCTTGTGGATTAAAGTTCTTGCGAAGATTCTATTTTATTTTCATCACTTGGCATCTTGGTTTTCTCTTTGAAACTTTATCTTTATTTTTCTGCATTGTATTGAATATTATGGAGTACTTAATGATAATAAATTTGATTTTTATTTCCATTATGAGTAAGTAGACTTTTATTCTAGGATTGGGAATAACCCACTTATGTTCCCTTACTGCTATTGATTGATTTCCTATTATAATTACTTGGTATTAATGGATTCAACTATTATGCCTACTAAGTTTTTGATAAAATGTTTGGCCATCATTTTGTCTGATTTTAGGTAGATAGTTGAAGTACTGAAAGGAGAAGATTATCATCAGAACCCTAACAGTTGAATAAGGGAACTTTAATCACAAAAGTAGATTAAGTTTCTTTAGGATTGAATTGGTTAGCATTGATCTTAAAGGGCTTAAATTATTTTAAACCACGAAAGTAAGTTCAATTAGGTTGATTTAAGTGCTATTATTAGACCTTAAAAGAGGCTAGTAATTAAACTAGGCTAAACTATCCTCAATTGTCCAAGTAATTACAATAGAAAGAATTTACACTATTCATTGAAGACTGTGAGTGTGGTGAATCCCAATCCTAGGTTTTTACAATTGAACTTCGTTTATTAATTAAGTGCCGCTCTTTTATTAGTCTTCTTTAATATCTTCAATACCCTAATTTGATTTAGACAACTTAAATTGCAAATTCTAGTAGTTGATAGTGAGATCTCTATGGGATTCAACCTGTACTTGCCGTTGTTTACTACAACTACATCGTGTGCTTACGAAAAACACATAACACTTTTGTGAATAGAGGAGACTCTCGTCGAATCATAAGTCATTTTCGAGGATGTCCACGATTATGATCTTGTTCAATACCTCAAGCTCCTCAGCCCCATAGTAAAATGCTTACCAATCCTGTCTACAAAATAAGACAAAAGTTAGAACCAGAGAAGCAAATATGAACAAGTCATTAAACTCATTTGTCCTTAGCTCATTCACCAGGAACAAGGACAAAATTGAAATTTTTGAGGTCGTGCAAGGATGGACACGAGATATAAAACCAACAAGTTTTATAATTTCCTATGTTGGATTTCCCTTTAGCTCCCCTTATGGTAATATCTTCTTGTACTCAGTCGATCGAGCCAAGAGATAATAAATCCCATCTGACAAGTTGGTGCTCCTAATGCTATACAAGTAGCAAAGGACCTTGGCCAATGATGGTGGGAGATTATTCCTCAAATATACTAATGCCAAGGAGATAAGTTAGGCATAAGATTTAAGAATAAGCTGGAATGGGCTAAGTTTAACTTTATTCAAGAAGTTAATAACAAATAGATGCACTAGAAACCTTAGCCCAGCAACGAGGTGCAGAAAGCTGATGGCAAAGAACCCTTGAGGTGGATAAGGAGCATAATCATCTAGGGAGGGCACCATGACACGGCATCCCTAGTGGAGTCGATATGTCCAGACCGTGGTTAAAAGCTCACAATAGTGAACAGGCAAAATGTGTAGACTAAACACTTAACAATCCAAAGGCTACTAACTCGCAACGGCCTCTTGACCCTCAACAGGGTCTGGATGAGTAGTAAAGTCCCCAACAACCTCACCATTCCTCGAGGTCCCTTCATCAAGATGTCGCGCCTGCTATGTCAAAAAGCCGAGCTTGTCATAGTTCCCTATTTGGTGACATTAAGATCCATGACTTGTGCCCATCTACACAAAGAAAAAGGAATTGTCAGGTTGCTACAAGTGGACCGTACCCAAAGAACTGAGGCTAACAGTTTCCTATGCTATAGGCCATGTGTGCCTCAGGTTACCACTTCTAAGACTTGGACTCCAGAAGACAAAGAGGACTCAACAATTGAATCACAAATCCAAAAAACAAATACAAAACTTAAAATGGTAATCAAAAACCCTAGAGTCTATTGATAGAATAACCAAATAAATCAAATCAAGCAAAAAGAAAATGCATAGGCAAACAACTTTAGCTAACATTCAGATTTTTTAGTCACAAGCAGACAAGTCTCACAAACCTTGAAGCAAAGAAGTTCAGAAATCACAAGCTAAAAAAGGAAAGACTCATCGTGATTAACTAAAGCAGAAAGTCTGGAGATGCATGCAGAAGTGTTTCCTAGCGAATAGAACCTAAATAGCAACTGGGGATCCAAAACAGCACTGACAACAGTAGATAGCAGTGAATAGTCATAGGATTTGGTAAAGAGAATGAGCAAGAAGAGCTTGGGAGTTTCAAGTTTCAAATGAGAAGTGAGAGGGAGAAAAGGGTCTCTTCGGCTTATATGATGCACAGTGCCACCATTAAATTTGGGAACCTATCAATTACCTATGATCTAACAATCCAACGAATGCCAGAAGCAAGCTGACAATAGCATGGCATGCACGACTACCAGAGGTAGGAGTAATTATGACAAACTAGTGGCAGAAATCAAAGAGTCACAAACAAAGTGAGTGAAAGCATGCCAAATGACACGCAAGGTTACAGATCGCAAGAGACGGGCCAAAACTCCCAACTCACCCCGTATCCAAGAAGTGTTGGCCATACACCAAACTTTTACGTAGGCTACGTCCAAGAAGTGCCTTTGACACCAAACTCTGGCGTAGACAATACGAAAACCCCACATCTAAGAAGTGTTAGCCACGCACCAAACTTTTGAGCAGGCCATGTTCAAAAAATGCCTTCGGCATTAAACTCTTACACAAATAATGCCAAAAGCCCATATCTAAGAAGTACTAGCCATGCACCAAACTCTTGCACGGGCCACATCCAAGAAGTGTCTTTGGCACCAAACTCTTACACAGACAATACCAAAATCCTGCCTCCAAGAAGTGCTGGCTATGTACTAAACTTTTGCATGGATCGCATCAAAGAAGTGCCTTTAGCACCAAACTCTTGCACGAACAAAGGTGCATTCATGCAACCTATTTGGGCATTCAATCCCACACCAGCGAAGGCGCTCAAGCACTTTAGCGCTCGAACCTATTACCAGCTCAAGCATTTCGATGCTTAGATTTATGGCTAATAATGACACTTTGGTGTTTGAATTCATTACCAACTAAGATAAGCTAATGCAATCGATTAGTCATCCAACATGGCATATATCCTTTAAGTTATGATTTATTGGCTGAAATGCATTCATATAGATTTAATTAATATCATCTGAGGTCGATTGACCTAACGAGCACTCATTTTATTTAACAATTACCAAGTTATGGTTTGCAGGGACTAATTTATGTTACCAGCTGCAACCTATTGAATCGCTAATGTTGCATGCTTGGGAAAAATAAGAAATAAAATGCAAAGCTTCATTACAAAGCCTCTTTCAGTGAGGTGAATTTACATGAAGGATCAAGGGTACAAATCAAAGTGAGCCTACAATTGACTAAGGAAGAGTTGAATCCTAATGAACTCTGGGATTCACGAACAGGCCAAGCTGCTCCA
The DNA here is from genome assembly GCA_026873985.1 of Saraca asoca. NCBI lineage: Eukaryota > Viridiplantae > Streptophyta > Magnoliopsida > Fabales > Fabaceae > Saraca > Saraca asoca. Next base: position 4,675 of record JANHAO010021601.1, on the reverse strand, counting down.
ACCCTTTCTCAACTTCCACTCAAGCTGGTGGATTGTCCAACTTGAGCTTCCTCGAGGTGCTTGGAGTGGGAGAAATAGCATTTGGGGCAAGCAGAGTGGCTGCACAAGTTTTCCCTAGCCCTCTTGAGAAAGGAAAGCATCCTTCAGCTTCATCGAGCTACTTAAAGACCTAGAGACATTTGATGCCACTGTGTAAGAAGACAAAAGAGCATGGCTGGAAATGCTAAACTGTAACAAGCTGCAAGGTCAGCAAGTAAGCTAGATAGTTCCAGCTCCTTTGTCTTATCCTCCTCCCAAGCTAGAAGCTCCACCCTCAGCCTCACAACCCCTGGGTGCTTGAAGAAATCAAATGGTAAACTCGCCAGAGGACAAAAGAGCAAAAAGGGAGAAGCTAAACTTATTAGCACCATAAGAAGGTTATGAAAAAATTCCCAGAGTCCTAAAAAAGGAATACTCGATGAGAGCCTCATATAGCAAGCCATTCACACCTCACAGTCTTATGCAGCAGACTATACACACCTCAGAGCATGTTGCCAAAGGCCAGAGCTTCAAAAATATGGGGGGGCTTAGTCAATGTGCTCATTTAGTTATTCTTTGAAGCAAGGAATGAGGCTTCTCATGCCTTATATAGACTAGTTCAACCTTAAAAAAGAGTCCAGAGGATATCCAACTATTCTTGATCAAACGATCAAAAGGCTATAAAACATATATAGTAGAAAGTATGGCTTGGTGCAAGTGAAGTGAAAGATTGAAGTCTGAAATGACAACACGACAGACTGAGCACAAAGACTTAACAATGCTATAGACTATAGGGGAAGACTTTGCCAACAAACTATAACTCTCAATCCGTAAAGCAAACTAAGAGTTAGGGACTTATGTTGTGTGTATTTTCTAGACAATGCAAATTGGGATGGTAAAGACCCAACAAGAGATAAGTCTAAATAAAAAGGCCCAAACCATCTAAGAAACTGAGGTCACTCACCAAAGACACCAGCTCACCAGCTGCGAGGCCAAGACACAGGGCGAGGCCAAGATAGCAATCTCAGCTTGCTAAAGATGAGTTCCAGTTCATTGGCTGAAGTAGGTCGCTCAACGCAGCCTTAGGTCACTGAGATAGCGACCTGAGTGTAAGTATGGAAGCTAAGTCAATAGCTTGTGGCATATATTCCCAATCGACAAGTCAACCCTTAAAACTGATACATCAGCCCCTAACAATCCGACAATAATTTATCCAGCATTTATTGCCTAACGCCAAGCATTAATTGCCTGAAGCGACGAAAATGATAGCTTTACTATTGTAACCCTTCCTACTTCTATAAATAGAAAGGGAGATCATTGTAACAAGTAAATGGAAAATTACATGCAGACACTTTGTTGAATCAGTGAGAGAGCACTTACATAGTGAGATAGTACAAATATTGTAACTCTATTCAACTAAATAGAGAAACCACCATATTATAAAAAATACAAACCACTGTGGATGCAGGGTCCATATTAGCTTTAGTCGAACCATGATAAAAAGATTCTATGTCTATTGTTCTTCCTCCTTCTTACTCTCTTTCCTGTTAAAACTTGTGTTATCAACTTGTAGTTTGGGGTGTTGAAGAACTGTTCAGGTTGACTAAGATTTGGGTCCACAAAATCAAATTTTACCGTCAACACCACTTAATTCTAGATTTCTTATAAAGAAAGGTAAAATATGAGTTCAGATAATATTGAACCATGTGTAGTAAATTGGCTATAACTTTGTTTAGAAAAGTCAAATTGCAAAATGGTCAAAGTATGTAGAAAATAGACATCCAAGGCTTTGATTCATAAAAAATTGTGGGAAAATATTATGTATATGCATAGAACCACCAAATTTCCTTAAGAATCTTGACAATAAAGATAGTTTTGGCTTTATCTTCTTTAATAAGGGACAAGAAATAGAAAATTTTCCTCTTTTAATGTGACTTGGTCAAAATATCTACAAGGAAGAAAAGGAGTGACCAATTTTCTTAAATGTAACTAGTCAACTCACTTACTTACATTAAATGAGGTAAAGGCAAGTACTCTAGATTTTCTTCTGCTTTTGTAATGCTACTCAAAGCAAATGGGAAAAAAAGAGAATTTGAAATAAGATTTTATTTAATACAAGAGTACACCTCACCACCATTCATTCAAGAAGATAAAGACAAACACTTTAAACCTTTCTTTTTCCTTGTGGATAACTGAACAAATGGGGAAAAAAGAAGGAAATTTAGTTTTATATTCTTTTGGACTTCCTTCTAACAAGGTGATAACTCACCATTTGATTAATTGAAGCTAATACATCATTAAATGAATTCTTATCTTATAGCATCTAAGGGAAGATTTTTTTTAAGATATTAGCATAACTTAACTCTCTAGATTTCTCCATAGTAAATAAACTAGAAAATACATAAGAAGAAAATATATATAGTAAAACTCAAAATGTATGTAAAAATTCTAGTATAGGAAATACTTTGAGGAAGGTGACATTTAATAAATATCAAGTGTACTTGAGTCCATATATTTTTACTTATAATCTTTTGGTTCAAATTTATTCAAAAAATATTATTAAAGTGTCTAAAACCTAATACAAAGTGTCACGTGGCAACCAAAAAGGGAACAAGAAAACAAATATTCCTTCTTATCCAACTAGGTGGAGGAAAATAGAGGGGAAAGAAAGAGAGCAAGTTAAATTTTTTTTATCCACTTTCTAGAAAGATGATGATTTATCTTTCAAAGTAAGTTCAAGTTTATCAACTTAGATATTCTTTAGATTTTGCAATTTCTTTTAAAGCAAAACTTTTGTTAATGTAATCATTACTTACTTTCATTTATGTCACTAACCTAATTCTTTCTAGTTAATTCACTCAAACTTTCTTTCTTTTATACAAACTAATCGTAGTCTTTCTTCTCTTTACTTCTCCTCATCTTTTCTCTTTTCACCATTTTCTCTCTTTTCCTCCAAAAACACACAAGTGATTGAAGCATTTCCCCTCCTCTTCATTTTCAGTTTTCTTGGTTATTTCAAGAGATCAAGTAATTCCTCTCCTTTCTACTTCATCTTTTATGATTTTTTTCTTTAATATTTCACTTATTCTCCTTCTTTATCAAGTGCCTTGCAAGCATCAAGAGAAGCTTGGAGCTTCATATTGGTCTTGCAAGAAGTAAGCTTTGACCATGCTAATAAGACAAATGAGAAAATATTGAGCTTGTGCTTTCGAGAAAAAAAAAACTCTCTTTTTTTTGTTGCATCTAGGTGAGCCAACCTCATTCTTCCATCTTTGAGTGAGTGGCTTTCTAAATCTTCCTTGATAATTTTATTTAGAAGTATTTGCTTAGAATTGTATATTTGCTTGTTTATAGCCGTCTAATCACAAATTATTATTTAAGAGTATTAATCTTGTTTGTTGTGAAAGGTAAGGAATTGATATACTTGGACTATGGTGGATTCTTCCCTTGGAGACTCAAGAAAAACCAAAAGATTTTTTGCTTAAGTCCTAAGCTTTATTTGTGTATTTATGTCCATTTAAAAATATGGCATAGATTTTAAAATAAAAATCAAGATATATGATGTTGGATATTATATTTTAGTAGGAAACAATATTTTTGTTGGATTTTAATATTATGAGTATATAAATGAGTAAGAATGGAAAAAAAACACTTGAAAAGCCCTTAGTAAGCTTCAATCACCCTTGGTAAAATAGGGTAGAAAAGTCATTTTGTGAGAAAAGTACTTTGGATTTATGAGCTAAGGGTATTTTGGTCATTTGGTGATTAAATATCAAAATTTGGTATGAAAAGTTTGAAGAAAGGCCACTAGTGGCCTTGAGCTTAGCCATATGAATAAAAGAGAAATTTTCTAAAATTTACACAAATTTGAAACAAGAAAGGTATTTAAAAGAAATAAGAGAACAAATAGGCTAAAAATGTAAATTTTGAATTAAAAAGTGGTTTGGCAGAAATGACATTTTTTATTTTTGTATGGATTTAATGAATTTTAGGTCCAATAGGGTCAATATGATACTTGTGTGACAAAATAAATCTAAGGGGCTAAATTGAAAAGATTGAAACTGTAGGGGAGAGGGAGAAAAAGGCCTGACACCATATTGAAGAGAGGGGATAACAAATGAATATAGGAAAACGGATGGAGGAAAGATGGTTACATATGAAAGAAGCTAAAAAGAGGAATTTTTATACCATTTTGCAAATTATTTTATGAAAATTATTAATTTTACTCTGTGTGAGAATATATGGAGTTATTTGAAATATTATCTGTTATACACCAGAAATGTCCTCGCACGGACAAGTCACCGAGTCCCCGAGGACCCAAATGCCAGTCCTTGCATCTCAGCAAATAGCCTTCAAGAGCTCAGGCAAACAGCAACGAGCGCATTAGGCGCCAAACCCTATCCCAACTGCCTCGCTCGACCATGGTGTGAAAAACCACGTCTCAACGACTGCGCGACTCTGCGATAACAGGCTCGGACGACAGATCAGCGACCGCTCCTTTCATGCTCGCCCCCTTGTTGCAGCAAGCCTAAAACGACTTCCCCGAGAAGCTCTCGCTTGAGACAGCAAAACATTTTGCCTGACACAATGGCAGCTACGAAGCCTACTTGTCAGCCTAAGAAGGCCTGCTTCACAGCCCATTTTCGGAATACAGACC